>PYAF01003243.1:977074-1002284 GCA_007407185.1 Glycine tomentella
ATTATCCAGAGACATTGAGTTCAATATTTAAAAAATAAATACATAGTCAAATCTTTAAATACAATAATTAAAATATAAATTATTGTGTATTATATGTAATTAGTTGGATTATGTGCTATAATTTTTTAAATATAATATATATTTAATAGGTTTTTAATGTTTTTATTATTAATGTTGTTGCCTAAAATTAACCAAACTGAGTTAACATAATTAATCATTAATTTTTATTATTTTTTATCAGCAAAATATAATAACCCCATCCCCCAAAAAAATATATTTTTGGAAACTTATATTAGAATCATGTTAACTTAACTACCACAACTACCTCTTTTCCACGCCAACCCTTTTCATAGAAAGTCTCTTCCATAATCAAAAAAGACATTCAAGGAAAATAGAAATTAAAAGGAAAATAAAGATTCAAAAGAGGGGTTGAAAGATTTTGAGAACATGGAAAATAGAAATTAAGGTTTGAAATGATTCAAAAAATATAGTTTGTAAGTGTGAGATTTTAGAGCATAAACTTAAAAATACGTAAGAGAGAGAAACAGAGACATAAATTTTAGGTAAATTTTGAAACTAAAGAAAATTTAGTTTTTGTTTATTTGTTGGGAGAGAGAGAGAACTTGAAGAATGAGTAGATATTGTTACACAGTTAACTTGCATAAAAATTGAAAAGACATTCACTTCTTATTCAAGTCTAAAATTAAAAAATAAAACAAAATCTCAGATTTTTTTTAAATAAAAGACAAAATATCTTAATTAAAGAAATAAAAGAATTAAAATCGCGATTTTAAAAAAATAAGGAACAAAAATTGTATTTTAACTTAAATAAAAATATGATAGAAGAAAACGGCGGGAAGGAACCGGCTAAGAAGATTTGGCGGGAAAAGACAACATAAAAAGGATGCCTTCGGCTAAAAACCGTTCCTCATTCCGATTTTATTTTCTACACGCAGAGAGTGCAGCGAGCGAGTCACGACTCAGCGATGGTGGGCCCACAGTACGATTTTCTGGCGAACCCTTTGGGCGTCGTCAGATCCACCTTCGATGCCGCCCTAGCATCTGTTTCCGATCCCTCCGCCTTCGACGGGCGCGACTGGGGTGTCTTCCCGCTCTTCCGCCACTTCCTCTCCGACCAGTCCATTCTCTCTCAGGTTCGATCTCCAAATTCCAAGAAAAGAAACAAAAATCTAGTCTTTAATTATAATACTAATATTTCTCAATTTTTGATTAATTAATGGAACAGGTTCCTCTTCTGACCCCTGCCACCATCAAATGGGTGAAGCCTAATACTCTTGTTCGGTTTCGCGGGATGATACAAGACATGCTCGGAAACGAATTTTACGTTGGCGCTTATAAGGTTTTCTTTCTCTTTTCTATCGCGTTTTTAATTTTAAGTTTAGTTACCCTGAGCATTATGATTTAATTTAGGGGCAAATGTAAAATTTTGTTTTGGGTGTATGATTATTGAAGGATGGTTCGGTGTGGAGGTCGAACAAGTTTATGGATGTTTCTCAATCTCTTATGGCTTCTTCGGTGGATATGCGAATCTGGGAACGTCGACTGCTTTATTGTGTCCCGGTAAGGCTTTGAGTTTGCCGTTTTCTCTATTTTTTTGTTGTATAAATGGTTTTGGTTAAATAGTAGTTTTTTGAAGGATTAGCTTTGTTTATTTGTATGTAGGTTCCAGGACTGAGTCCATGGGCTCAAGTTTCAGCTGAAGAATTTGGCCATCCATCTATGGATTGGACATCAGAGAATAGAGAAAAGCGGAGGAGAGAAGATGATGAGTCTTCTGATATGCCTGTAATTTCTGGCCTTGTGTTACTGCCTATGTTGATATATTGCTTCCATTAAATCATCATGTGATGGGTGTATGGACCCCTGAAACATTTAGGGCCTTGCATTCGTATAGTTTAGCCATTTTAGTCCGTCTCCTTATAGGTTTAGAATGATGTGGTTGTTTTAAATGTAATGCTTTGGAATGTATAGGTTTTCAATATAAATTTTGGAAATGCTAGATACAGGGAAATTAGTGTTTTTTTCATTGTTCTAACTGGTCTATGTTTATTCACAGGTATCTGGTGATGAGGTTCAGAATTCCCCAAATAGTAAAAGAATGGTATACTAAGCTTTCATTTGACTTTGTTTTAATGGATCTTACTTGCAGAAAATAATCATCCAAAGATTAGCTTTATCAAAGTGGTTGGTTGAAAACTGCTAATTTCTGTTGTTCCATCATGGTTTGCTTCCAAGTTTATTCCTCAATTTCCATTTATTCAAACTAAGTTATTTGTGATCCAAATCTGAGTAAAGCCGACCTTCATCCAAGTTGTCAGTATCATATTTAGATGACAAATTATGAGGTCTTGATCAGTTTATTAGTTATAGAGACAGTTAGGTCCAGTTGTATTTTTTTCAATTCATGATATGAACGTGTTTACTAGATGGTCTAATTTTTATTGCTCCCTGCAAACTTCTATTATGGTTCTTCTGAGAATTGATCTTCATGGTTGTTTTACAGAGAGAAGGTGAACACTCTTCCGTTGCTTCTCATTCTCAGGGAGCTGCAACTGAGATTGCCCGCTCTGATACCAGTTTGGTGTCTGGTCTTGACAGCAATTCACCTCCTTGTCTTGTGAAGGTAAGAATTAGTCTCTTTTACTACTAAGTAATATATTTTATTGATATTTTAAGATGAATTTATTATTATTATTATTCCAATTTCACGGAATTATAGCTAATCTCTTTCCTCATTTTCCTCTGTATTATGCCAGATATATGATTCTCCAGATTCTGAATTGAAACTGAATGAGATTTTTGAGTTTGTGGGTATCCTTACATCTGATCTAGAGCTTGAAGAGGACGATGAAGATTGTGATTTATCAGATGGATTTTCTGAAGATCCTTTGCGTCATCTCCCACCTAGCAAGGTATGCGCACTTTGATGTGCATTTGAGAAAGGGCCACTTGATCAATGGCAAAAAATAAGAGGCTATATTGTTCTTTTAGGAACAACCAAAGAGGCATAAATATGCATTTGTGCATCATGTCTATGGCCACCCAACATCTGGTTTTTAAATTTGCATTTCCCCCTCTTCTGCAGGTGCCACACCTTCATTGTTTTATTCACAGGAAATTAGCGGTTCACGACTTCCTTCAACATAATCCTATTTTAGAGGTAACTTTCTTATGTACCTAAATGCCTTTTATTCATCTGACCAAAAGGCTTGTGTTGTTGGTTAGCTCTTGAGTTGGATCATTATCTCAACTTGAAAACACCTTGCTGAAAATATTTTGTGTTTGATCTCACAGCCAAGGCCCAACTTGGTCAGAAGAATCAGGGAAGCATTGGTAAGGCATCTCACGGCTGTTCTTGGCAATGATGATTTGGCTACTCATTTCATGTTGCTGCATCTTCTATCCAAGGTATGCAGTTCTTAATAGACAATTTTCTTTATTCATTTCAGGCACTGTAAATGTTCTAGCTATTGTTCTTCATATTTTGCTTATTTCCCAATCCTACTCATACTTTTTCATCGTATGCTTCCTAATTCCACCACCCTCCATTTTGAGAGTATTTGTTTTTTATGTATTGTTATTGAACAGGTGCATGCTAGAGCCGATGATCTTGCTGTGGGAAAGCTTTCATTAAATCTTACTTGTTTTAGCAAAGAAACCGTGTCTGTATTTGGAAAACCACTAAGCGTTGCTCTGAAGAACCTCCTGCCATTCACATTTTGCATACCCCTTACAGTTGAATATTTGAATTCTGTTTCACTTACGCCAAAAAAGAATTACGATACTAATAGGTAATTACATTTTATTAATCCTTCTAACATGGACTTCTTCCCAGTATACAAATATATTCACATCTTTTAGTGTTAATACACCAGACTGGAAACTGGAGTCTTACAAATAGCTGAAGGTTCACACTTGATTGTTGATGAGACCAAACTAGAAGCTGGAACTCTCAACTCTGTAGGGGTAGAGAATACAAGGCTGCTGAAAAATTTAATGGAATTGCAAAAGGTAATTGTTTGCTTCTCTAGCTCTTTTATTTTCTTGAACTCTCATGTTTTAAGGGATAAATTTGTCTGCGCCTGGTGCAACTGTTGAGAACCTCTATCAACCATTATATGTGAACTTGCTAATCTGTGGAAACACTTTCTCTATTTATAGTTGATTGTTTGCAATTATTTTTTGGAGTTACAATTGAAGATGATACTTGTTATGTGTTTCAGGTTGAATATGATTTCAAGTACTATAAAGTGGATATGGCAACTGATTTCCAACTGCTAGTTTTGTCGGAGGGGAAATCAAATATCTTGCCAGCTGATGTAATTGTACCGTTCCGACCTTCTGCAACCAGTTGCTCTGAAGCTGAGACTGCAGAAGCTTTGGAGGCCTGGAGGTGGTATTTGGCCATTGTTAGACAGCTATCACACACTATTGAACCAGAAATGCAAAAGGTATGAGTGGTCGTTGGCACTAGTATTCACGAACAAGTGTTCTTCTGGGTCAAACTAGTTGTGAATAATTTATTTAGCGGTTAGCCTACACATACTCAGCAACTAACAAATTTCTAAGCTCACCATAAGTGGCAATTTAGGTTTATTCTTCCATTTCCACTTCAATCCATAAATATCTCAGCTGAAGATACACATATAATTCACTATTTATATTTACAAGAATACATTCCAGGGGGGACATAATGTGGGGATTATTATTTAGAGTTCCTCTTTGCTGATTTCTCTAGTGCATAATTAAATGTTCTGATGGAGAATGCATAACAGTGCCTTTGCGCATTTGTGTGTTTTCAGGTGGTAGAAACTGATCTAGTTGCAGCAAGACAAGCAGATAGGAGCTTGAGCTCCCAAGATTTAAGCAGGTTAGTAAGTGACTATTCTACATGTATTGGTAGCATTTTTCGTTTTCCATAGCACAACTTTATTGAATCATTGTTCCCCTACCTTTTACACCTGTTTCCTTTCTCCGACAGATTGTTAACAATGGGCCGTCTCATGTCATTGAGCTATGGTGAGACCAGCTTGTCACTAGAACATTGGCAAATGGTCAAGGAACTAGAAAGGCTGCGAAGAGAGAGGCTACAATGAAAAACACTATGGAATTACAAGTGGTTCCAATTTGTACAAGGTTTTAAATGAGTCAAGTTATGGTGTTGACGTCTTAAATTGTGCTGTTGATTCAAAGAAATGAATGCAGTTGAAAGGGTCTTGGCTGTTAGTTGTATTACCAGAATTGTCTTATGGTTGCTTTCTAGGCAGCACATATAAAAAAACAGATAGTCGGTTCCGTAAGCTGTGCATTCAGTAAAATGCAATATAAGGCCATTTCGCTAATCCTTGTACGAATTTCTTGCCTTGTTCTATGTCAGTATTCAGGTAGATATTATGTTTACATATAAATGCACAAAAATATGTAATACTATGTGCATGGAAGCGAGTGCAGCAAGCGTTTTTCCAGCCATAAATTGTGAAATGGCTGCTAACATAGAAAAGTTAGCTTAGATTGAAGTAAAGATCCGTAGAACAAGGTGTCATTTAGAGGCTGCGCAGCAGGGGGAGGTGGGCTGGGGCACTGCGCCTTAACTTTTCCTTCAGGACTAATTTTAAAATTATTTTACTCGTTTAATTAATTTGTTAGTTTCTCAATTATTTAAGAATCTTAAATTGATGTTTTATTTTAAAAGATCCTTTAACTAAAAATCCTTTTTAATTGGGTGTCAATGTTAGGGTTTCGACACTATTAGATGAAATACTCTTTTTTTATCAGAAGTTGATATAGTCTTAAACCACTAGGACTTATTTTAAAAGTTTCAAGTGATTGGAAGAATAGGTTATAGTATATTTAATAAATAATAAATAACGACTAATTCCTTCAAAAATATTTTTTATAGATGGAAGTTCCCAAATGAAGTCATTTTTTAATATATGAAAAATTAATTAACAGTAAAAATACATCAAACTAAAGAAAAAGTTCTTTTTCCTAGTTCTCTATACTCATTTATCAGGTCACCTAGTCTGTAAAGGAAATCATTTTTTTTTAATTTATCATCCAATTAAAAGCAAATTATAGCTATTTTTCAAATTACTTATTTATTTTTATATTGTTGGAATATAAAATCTTATGTTTATTTTTAATAAAAAAATATTAATATAATTATATAAAATACAATAAAATAAAATTTGTTCTATTTCCTATTTTTGTAGTTGAATGATTGAAAAAAAGAAAGATTAAATAAGAACTAAAAGCTAAAAGAGATTGATAAAAAAGTAATATATAGTAGCCGTTGAAGTTGGGTAGAAGGACAAGTTTCTAAAGTTTATATATAAATGGATTACACAACATGACAACTTAAGCTTTTAATTAAAAAAGAAAATTAATGTATAAATATCGTGGTCTTAAATAAAACCATGTTAGTGGCTGACCAGCTAGCAAACTGAAAAGAACTTCAGGCGGAAGTCAAAATCAGTGCTGAGAAAGCAATTTTAAGCTTTATCTCACAAGCCAAGTTAAGATCTTATAATCGAATTCAATCATTGGTTCTAGTTATAAATGATTGAGTACCCTTTTCTTTATCTAAAAACTGATTTACAATAGCTCTAATCTATATATCAAAAAATTATTTAAAATAGGACTTCATTACAAAGCATCACTAAACTTCGAAATGGTATCAAATTTTGACCTTGAAACGGGTCTATATACATATGGCATGTTCTGAAATTCATTGTTATTAAAAATCACAACCATCTAGACACGACGAACACCACCGCCACTAGGATGACCAACAATAACAATTTAAATTTCATATATTATTGGTATTAAAGTTTTTATATTATAAATCAATCAGAGATTATTTTATGTATTATTTTTAACATAATTATTATACGGAGTCAATCAATTTATCATATATATATATATATATATGTTAATTCATAATTAAATGACAAGGTAAAAAATCTTAAAATCTTTACATTATAAATGCATTTTAATTAAATAATAATAATTATCAAAAGTGTTTAATGATTTTTCGCTCAATCCTGATTCAATTACCGTTAAACTAATAAACTGTGAATCAGTATTTACTGATTCAATAACCGACCCACTTTTGGAAGCATTTACGATGTTCGTTTTTGTAAGAAGACATAATAATTCCTGGGGTGAAAACTGAAAAGGATCATTATGAAGAAAAACGTTGACTACACATTTGTTTTTACTTTCTATTATTAGCTGAGTTTTATTAGAGATTTAAAAAAAGTCATGTAATTCTCAGATTTTATTTGATGATTTTCACACATAATCTTGTGAGTTATAACAAACCTCAAATAATAATAGAAAAATATATTAAAAGAAAATGTATTCCTAATTGTATTTTTTACCAAGTCAACCCCAAAGCCCTCGTCCCAGTGCAATAAGAAATTGCAAAATTAGAAAAAAAGGAAAATGGATAAAAAAAAATAAAAGGAAGAAGAAGAAAATGGTTTTACTTCTCGAAATTCTTGACTTTAAGAATCATATATTACTTGGTAATATAGCCTTTGTATAATTAGATGCAACAACCCAATTCATATTAAAATAATATGGTACAAAACTGGTTTATTTTTTTCACATCATGACAAGCGCAGGACAAGGAGTGCTGAAGTGAAAATACTAGTAAAATGAGGTCGGTGAAATTTTCTGTGTCCCCTCGAGGATTTATTACTCATTAATCAAATTTAATTTAATCACTGAAGATCCAAAAGTTGGAAGTGACTTGAATCAAAAAGCATAATCAACTTGATATTAAAATCGCCCCCAAATTGGTTTTTGTACCATTGTGGGGGATTAAATATACAAGGCAATTGAGATCATCAACACCTTTTACTTCATCAAAAGGCATTTATCAATGTGATGATAGATATAAAATAAAAGACTATATATTATATTAGGCCTAGCGGGTGCCATATAGCCACCACAGCATTAGGGGCCATGTTGGCCAGAAACTCCTCCTAATCTACCTTCTTTTCTTCTCTTTCCCCACCCTTTCCAACTATAACAAAAACAAGTGAACAATGCCATCATATATTACACACAAATTAATGTAAACTTAAAAATTATTAAGGTTCCTAGAACTGTGCCCCTTCAAATGTTTGTCCAAATTGCCAGTTAGCAGGCACAATGTTGTTGCTAGTGAGAGTCCTGCCATCACTTGTAGTGACCTGAAAAGAGAGGCTTTGGCCATTCAGGTAGGAATTGCTTTGCCAATTCTGCCCCCAGTTTCTAGACATGCTTTGCCACCCAGTTCTAGACCCTTTGATGGACACAGAATGAACATCTCCAGCTCCACCAACATTTGTGATGAGTACCAAGTTGAAGTAAGAGTGACCATTGATGGTGAACCTGATCCCTCCTTTCTTCACACAGGAGACTCTGTTTTAGGCCAAAAACAAAAGTATGTTAAGCTATGTTATAAAATCAGTGCATGTTTGGTTTGCAATTGAATACGTTCAAATGTAAATTCAACATATAAAACAAAATGAATAAAAAGCAAGAGTCTTAATCCGTTGTCAAAATTACTTTTGTCTCAAACGTGATTTTACAACGGATATCCAACCATACTCTTAAAGTCTCACATAGAGTAAATAAAGACATGTTTTAGGGTATATAAGTATAAAACTGGAGAAAAAAAAGTAAAATAATAACACTTGAAGAGTTTGTATTGTAATGTTTTCATTTATTACCTTCTGAAGGAAACAGGAACAATTCCAGCTTTGTATTGAGCAATTTGCAAGAAAGCAGGCTCAGCAAGATCAAAGTGTTGCAAAGGAGGGTTGCACCAGCCACCATTGTTGTTAGCCAATGCAAAGTTAGGGGGGCAGAAGTTTGTGGCAGTGACGATTATGCTACCGGGGAGGCACCATTTGGGGTCACTGTCACATTTCATCTCATAGCAAGACCCGCAACTCATGCCATTGTTGAATAGAGCAGTGCTGAGTGCTGCAGTGTTAGTGCCATACCCTTGGCTGTACAAATTTCCATACCCACAAGCCCCTCCTGTAAAAAACAACAACAATTTTTTCATGAGGAACCCCTTAGTCACAATATCTTTGACTCATAATAGGAGAGTGAAAGTAATATATAAGTAGCCCGTGACATAAAGTTATGGACAGTCCAATCCAACAATTTTTATGTTTTTTTTTATATGCAGAATCAAAGATAGTATAATTTTTTTAAAAAATTATACATTCTATTTAATTAATTGAGTTAGACCCATTAACTTTTAAAACCCATGTGTGTCAAAATGAAAAAAAGTTAGGCATTTTGTTTGAACCTTATGTAATTGCCTTGTTAATAGGTAAACACTTGAAGATTAGCAAAATTAGGTAATGTGAGACTAAAACCTTTTGAAATACTCTAAAAATGTAACACTTTGAATGAACTTACCCATTGTGCCAGATGCATCACCCCCACCATAAAATGTGGCATGACCACCTTGCCAACCACCTCCATAGTCAGCATAAGTGCCTCTGAGGCATAAATTAAGAAGAAAGAAGAGAAGAGAGGTTGCTACAATGGCCATTGTGAGGTACTAGTGGCTTAGGGAGTTCAGGGTACAAAAGGATTTAAAGATAGTAGGAGAGTGGTTTACTCGTTGGTGCTTAATGCTTAGCTAAGGTTTGGTTTGCTTTATATAGGAAAGTTTAAGCATAGGTTGGAGGCAGTAAAGAGTGAGAGATGTGGGGTCCCATGCCCGAATGAGACGACGTAGCGTTTTTCAGGTCTAAAGAGAGAAGCCAAATTCACAAAAATTTGGAACGTCGAGCAAGAATCAAGGCGCACATGCACATGTTTCAGTTACACTACCAACTACTTAATCTATGGGCCCACTTGGCACATGCATTTTTTCTCAACTGTTTCTCTTGTAATTTTATTATATGCTAACGTTAATTTATCAATCAGTGATCCTGAGTAATATTGAAATCGGTGCTTTTAAATAATGTTTTGTGTTTGAGTCTTGCAATGAAAAAAAAAAAGTGATTGGAAGAAAAGAATTTTATTAACGATGATCAGATAAATTTTTGAACCAAAATTAATTATCAATAAAATTAATAAATAATTCATGTTAAAAATATGATTAAAAAAAATACTAAATGTTAATTCTCATGTGGTCGTTACGTATGAAAGTCAGGTATGTATTATCTTCTTAAATTTTTCCCTTAAATCACGGCCTATTGCACAAAAGGGCCACTAATTTTGGGTCAGTGACCCTGACCTTGAGATACGTCCAACATGGTGTGCTGTTGTTGAGGGCCACTAATGACTTTCTTTGTGTTAAGGTATTCTAGACTGCCAGTGTTATTATTACTTTTGTACAACCCGTTTTCACTTCTCATCTTATGCGTACTCTGCAATTTGCATTCAATGGACCTACCATTCTAAGTTCTAGTGAGTAACTTTATTTGCTAATAGGGTTGGTTTTAGTTAAAGAGGTTAGTATCTTCCATCATATTGAATCAATGTTGAAATTTTCTTTGAGAGTTGAAGTTCAAATGTAGTAAAGGGATTAGTTTAGCATAAAATATTAGTCTGTCACAACATATCAAATTGTAATCCAAATATTCCTTAAAATCTTAAGAGAGCACTTTCTGTATTTCGAATAAAATTATGTTTAACAGAAACAGCAGTATAGAATATATGTGAGGAAAAAAAAACTATTTTGTTAATGCCCTTAGAGAGAAAAATTAAAATATACTATATTTTGTGAATCCTGCTACAATCCTCCGTTCCTCCATTCCTGTCTAGAGAGATACATTGCCCTTTCTATGTTCTGTTTGGGTTTGTCCTATTACATATGAATAGGACAAAGTTATTTCTTTAAGAAATTTGTATGCAGAAGGATTTAATATTGGATAGTATCTTAGCAAATAACCGACACGAAACTGTAGCACTCCATCAAATCCAAGAGCTCAAGGATTCTGATTACACGTGTGGCATGCTCAAGTTAACAAGATTTGAAAAATCGATACGGCTTGAATTTAACAATGATGACCAAAACTAAAAAGAAGAGAACTTACAAATTCTCTGTCTTTTTTCTTTCGGTTGCCTAACTTTTTAATTACAATCCTCGCATATATTAGTCACTTCAGATGACTATTACTCGGAGAGAATCCTATATTTTATTTGTCGGCTACAGTGACAAATGATACTCTAATTAAGCAAAAGTACACTATAATTTAACGAGAAGGCACTAATGTGACTGTCTCTACTGTCAAAATAAATTACTCTATATATGTCCACTTATATGGTGAATCAAAGTTTGGTTACCCACTTTATACCACATTACATAGAAATTTAAATTAAAACAGTCATATCAAACTAACTCATTGTCTTCTCTAAAATGAAGAAACATGTATAGTTTACTTTAGTAGAGTTATATCTATATAGTTTTAAGGTTTTTAACAATTTTAAAAATATGTGAAATGTATGTCCAAGTAGTGAGTTTAATGGTAGTATACTTTTATTATGGTCCTGTGGACCATTTTTCTCCAACGAATTCACCCATATCAAATATTACAAACTTTTACTCATCCGTTTTTTCCTTATCTTATCAAAGGGGTATAAATTTTTCTTATTATGAAGGTTTTAATTTCCTTTGAATGACAAGGACCACATTCCATATTAGGCGGCAAATCCCCAAGTGCAATAATAACTTTTTCTAATATTTTCTCACACTTATACATCTCTTTTGCAAATTGGAAACTTAAGTATTGATAAAGCAAGTTTGGTTAGAAGAGATTCAATATTAAGCCTATAAGCCTACATCAAGAATCAGGAGGTAACAAGTAACAACAAACTTTGGTTGCTGTGTTAATTAAATTGATATAACCATTACAGTGACACAGTTAAATTGTTGAACGGAACAACTAGCCTAGTACAATTTGGAATGTGCCACGTGGACACGTGGTTGAGTTCTTTTTGTCCAGAGGAAAATAAAAAATGATTAAAAAAATTTACAATAATTTATGCATATTATTTAATTAATTGAGTTAAATTACTTTGGTAGATGTGATTGCTTTTAATCAAAGGTCTTGGGGCTTAAACAAAAAGCATATAAATTATTACATGGCTTTTAATGAAAGGGCTTGAAGTTTAACCAAAGAGAATGAGAGTGGTTAATTTTTTGTTTAATGAAACTAAGCTTTGGATGCTTCCAACCATCCTTTTACGGTGCTACTTTTCTGTACGTTCCTTTTTTGACGGTGTTTTGTAGAAAAGGTAGTGTTAAAGATCTCACATTGGCCCTACCACGTTACTAGCACATGCGCGTCCCGTTCTTTACGGCCCATTTCATTGAAGTGTCATTTTCAGAAAAAATAAGAAAAAATTGGGTTGTTTTGTTTCTGTGGATATTGACGAAAGAAATCTGAGAAGAAATTACAACAAATTTGGATAATGACTTATTTATAAATAAATTAATCATCTAGTGGCTTGTTACATCGGTAGTGATCAATTGATATGCATTATTATTATGATATGAGGCGTGGATTATATTTATTATTTATATAATTTGCTTACAACTGGAAGCTACTTTGATTAATTATTACATGGTGCAGAAAATTTTTATGAAAAAAAAAATCTCACTAAGAACATGTATAATTTGTGTTTATTGAAATTAAAAATGGCATGTTAAATAAGGTCAGTGTAATCAGACTGAGATATGGTGTTTTGGTTATTTGCTTCACTATAGATTGATTAATTGGTTTGAAATTTTAGCTGAAGCATTTCTGATGTATATTATCTACCCATTGCATATGGAATCTTAATAACATAAAAGTGTTTGTAAGAATATATAATAAGAGGAAACCTCCTCCCGAGTATTACTTGAAAAAGTAAAATTAAATTAATAGATAGTAAGAACAAAAGGACAAATGTAGATCAGCAACTGTATAGTATCAAATCATTTGGTTACGTTGTGGCAATCTTTTATTAGGACACAATTAAACGTCCCTTTTAAATCACCGTAGGAACATCTTTTCATGAAGCCAGCTAATTTGTCTTGCTAGGGGATTGAAATTAATAATATGAGGTATGGTTTGATGAATTAATCACTCCCGTGATCTGATTCTGATATATAAATGAAGCAGGAACAGCATTTTCTGCCCATACTCGTGAGGGATGTATTTACCTTTTGTTTTTTCTCGTCATTGTCCTATCAGGGTAGTTTCCGTAGCATATATAAAAGCAATTAACCAAAAAAAAAAAAAAAAACTTTTGATAAAAGAGCCAACGTCATTTGAGTGCACCGATTTTCGGTGCTAATGTGTCAATATTTAATGGCCTTACTACAAAACCAAAAAAAGTAGAAGGAAACATGAAGAGGGCATGTCAAAACTAGTGTCAGATTTTGATAGAGGAGTGGAAAAACTTGTGTCCAAAAGACAAAAGACCAAAAGGGAAACAATAAAGTTCCTTGCTTGTGCATTTATGACCATGCAACATTCCACCACTTCTTAAAATCGAGTATATCTACAAATAAATAAAAAGGGATGATAATAATGGCAACGAAAATGAAATTAAAAATGATGAGAAAAATTCTTGTTAATGCTTGATATATAGATTGAACAAAGAAAAACAAAGAATCTCCTTAAGGGGAGTGGATGAAGGACACTAGAAATGAGATCCACAGAAGGGCATGTGGATAAAATCCATACATTGTTAATCTGTCAAGGGACCATATGAAAGTGCCCTTCACAAGGCTTGTCTCCAAGTTCCACTTGGACAACATGCAAAACCCATAATATGGACTGAAGTTGAACCATTAACAAAGGATTTGAGGTGGTCACTTTCCACTGGTAGTTAACTGCATTGGTCATATATGTAGAGTCTTTCAAAAGTTAGTTTCTTTAGTGTTGTTCAAACTTCAAATTCAAACATGTTCCCAACCCTACCATGTGCTTTAAAATTGGATGCTGGGGGCTGTAGCCTAATAGGCCATCCATAACCATAAGAAGTGAGACTATTTTTGGTTACAAGTTAGGTGCCCGTGTATCCGTTGAAATGATGTGTCCCATTGGATTTATTAGATGATATAATCTGATGTAGGTTAACTGCTTTGGATCATATTAGTTGTTCAAGAGTTCGGTTAGGTATAGAGGTTGTTATTTAGTTGAAGTTAGGTAAAAAGAAAAAGAATATGTGCATTAATTTTCCTAATTGGATGGGATGCTAGTGAACTTAAATGAAGTTCTTATTTTGAACAATGGTAATCCAGGGTAGTCATTACTCATCACTGAGTGAAAATGACAGAGAAGTTATTACTAGACAACTTTGTTCTGTTAACAAGTCTGAGAAGAACCAGCGCACGTTTGGATTGAGGATGGAGAACATTGTTTAACTCAAATCTAAATTTTAAGATAATACTAAAGTACAATCTATCGATTGATGTTGAGCATATTGGGTCTCTTGTTATTGGACCCGCAAATGTCCAATCCTGCAAACCTTAAGCTTGAGAAGTCCAATCCTTAACATGAGAGAAATATGTTAAAGATCTCACAATTAATAATATAATCAAAATATAATGTATATAATTGAAAAGTTGGAGGAAGAATTTTAACACTCATAATAATTTTATCCAACTTTAGAATTATCTCTCATTCCAAATTTACATTATAACTTTTTCATTTCTCTTGTAATGATGATTACATGGCAATAATTCTATTTCAAGCATCCCTTTCGGATCATTTGTGACTTAAGACTATGTTATGATTTATGACTTGAGCACATACAAAGAACTCAATTCAAAAGACTTGTTTATTAGATGAAAGAGTCTTGTAGTTTAAGTACCACATTGAGAATGTATTATACTTGTTCAAAACCAGTCTAGGGCAGAATATTCAAGCAAAATTCCCTGTAGTCTGCATGACTAGAACTTTGATGGTGTACCTGTACATACTCTAATGCTCAAGTCATGGACATTGGTGTGGGGTCGAAAGATTCTAAACTCGTACAGGACATTGTGTCTACAATTATCCAATTAGGCCTAATAGTATTGGACTAATAAATGACTTTGTTTATTTCTGACTAATAATTTTTTTTACTGAAAGTACTGTGATTGTTATTTTTTTTAAAGTTTTTATTTGTGATTTTATGGTAACTATGTCTAAACTCGAGTGGTCAGAAAGATTTCACACTTTCACCTCTTATACTGGGTATATTTTTCATAAGTTATTTTTTTCTCCGAAAGAAAACCAAGCAAAACATATTGTCTGTCTTAAAACTATAAATAATAAAAAGTGTATTTAGTTCAATTTATTTTAGAAAAGATTATTTTTATTTACTCATGAGATTTTTTTTTAAAAAGTTATCATTTCCTTTATAAAAGTGGTTTCCAAACACGTTAGCGGTCATTGACTTAACTCATAAATATATCATGCAAATTTATTTATTTTTCCTTGTTTTGTAACTTTAGTTCATAGGCAAAAGAACTTAAATAATATTTTTTTATTAAAAAATTATCATTTTGGGACTGTTTTGAAACATTTACCAATATGGGACAATTAGTCACGTCCAAATTGAGTGTGACTAGTCATGCCCAATTTGGACGTGTTACCCCCAGTCACACCTAAATTGGGTGTAACTAAATCCGTCGCTAATTCGGTCGCTAACAGTTTTTGCGATAAAATATTATGATTTTTTTTATTTTTTTATGTTTGCGACCATAGTATTCCATCGCAAAGACTGTTAGCGACTGAAATAGAGACCAAAATTAGCATGTTTTAATTTTTTACGTAAAATATCATTTAATATTATTTATTGTCATTTTTATCTAATTTGAAAGTACTTTTAGACCGATCTTCATTATAAATATGATCTTATTTACTTTTTTTTAATATTGTTTTATTTAGTATAATTTTTTAATTTTATATGATTTTATTTAATATATTCTGGATTTTTGATATATATAATTTTTAATATATTATTTTATTTAATATAATTTCTAAATTTTTATATGATTTTATTTAATATTTTTGGATTTTTATATAACTAATTTTTAATCTAATATTTTATCTAATAAAAAATTTCAATTTTATTTTGGAATTTGAAAAAATTGAAAATTTTTATTTTTTTAAATTGTAAATAATTTTTTAATATAGAAAACATTTTAAATAAAATATTATATTTTGATACTTCTCATTTTTTATATCGAGACTACCCCCGTTAAACACATCCTCATCCCTCTCATCATCTCTTTCATCCTTTCATAATTTGATAATTCTCTTTCAAAAAAAGTAGAAGACAATCCTCATTTTCTCTTTTTGTTCCCGTCAAAAGAATATGGTCGACTAACTCGTCATCGAAGTTACATCGAAACTCAGACTTTATGTCAATCGGTGACTCAATTGTATAAAATTAGTGTGGTCAAATCATAGACATCCAAACGAGAAAGGGAATTAGAAAGGATCATCCATCTTTCATGGTGAATGATCAACCGTGCGAGTAAGTTGGGTTCTGCGATCTCCTTCTCCATCATCGTCACCATCTTTATCTCTCTGGTTAAGCACAAGACAATTCTTTGCATTTCAATTTGATTCACTTTGTCTCACGCAATTCCACTTTTATTTCTAGAGTTCTGCAGTGTTTCACTGCTCCAAGTGTGCTTTGGAATTAATGAGGTGCTAGAATTCCAATTATTGTGTGGTGAGTGCACTTTGGGATGAGTGGAATGAGTGGTAAAGTGTGGAATGAATACGAAAAAGTTAGGAATGAATGTGCTTGGGGATAAATGGGGTTATTATATAAAAAAATCCAAAAAATATTAAACAAAATCATATAAAAATTTAGAATATCGAAAAAAGTTACAACGACGTATGATATGTCCTTCAACTTGTCTAACTTTTGATAGAAATGTCCGATCGAGGTGTACGATATGTCAAAACGCTCAAAATTAAGAGAATTAATTAAAAAAATAAATAATAGCATTAAATTAACTAATTAAATAATTAAAAAAGTAGAAAACAAGAAAATTTTTGGATGATTGAAGATTAAATCTTAATTTTGAAGCACTTATAGACATTTTTGGGAAAAAAATAGTTGACCAAATCTCCTTCGAGAATTGTCCACTCGATTTCGACATGGATGCGTAACATGTGTCACCACGAGGTGAAACACGTCTAATTTGGACGTGACTCCCTGCCCCAAATTTGTAATATGTTTCCAAACAGTCGAAAATTCATAATTTTTTAATAAAAAAACATTATTTAGATTCTTTTGCCTTAGTTCATAACTCTTTGAATAAATCTTATTTTTTTTTTAAAATACGAATCCAATCAGTCAATTCGACCAGAAAATTGATGAACTAATTAGATTTTTGATGTACTTAAACCGAAAAACCGATTGATTTAGAATTTGTTGAAAGCTGATACAAAATTGATGATGAAAAATTAAATTAAATCAACTGTTTTATTTTAACTTTTTGTTATTTTTTTATTCAATAAACATTTTGCAGTCAATTAAGACCCAATGCCAAGCAACAAAAATATACTATATAAAGTTCATTTACAAATTATTCAACCACTTGCTAGTTGCTATTGACTTCTTTTTTATCATACAAAATATATAATAAGATGAATATAAAATCTTACTTTTTTAAGGATTTAGTGTTAATTTATTACTTAATATGTTATGCAACTTTTAAGATATTTATACTTAGTTATCAATAATTCAACTAAAATAAACAAATGAACTACATATTTTCCACTGATTCAATGACCAATCTAATTTTCAAAATGTAGATAATTTTAACGCTATACAACTCTTTCTGCAATCTTATCAGCAAACTTGTCACATAAAATGCCTGAGAAGGGGAAAATTAAAATGAAAAACTAACAGAAAAGACAACAGAGAAGATAGAAGGGTCCATGATAACTAGAAGCGCTTGCCATTTATTTCTCGCCTAACACGATACCAAACTAGTAAACTCTGTGGACATTTGAGGCCCTCATTCAAATGACTTCTTTAAAATTGACAGGAGAGTAAACCAACAAAACATGTCTAACTTATGTTTCCTCAAAAATATAAATATGATGGTCCATCCATGGCACGCTAATGACACTATGTCCATATGAATGAATAGTTGCAATTAAAGTTGATGACAAATGGTTCTTTGTGCAACATGGTAGAAAACGAGAACTGTCAGAAACAAATGCTAGTCTGTCTTAAATGCAAAAACGTGTACACACAGACTGAAGTAAAAAAGTTGTGTGCATGGAAGGTGCAATTAAGTACAAATTCTCCCAGTAATGTAAAAAATGGACCAGAATGGATTATATAACTTGAAAAAACCTCACATTTTTATCTACATAAATTAATTTAAGCCTAACGGAAGCCACACAAGATGTGAAATTTATTGTTTCAACTTATTTTAGGGGTGATAAATACTTTTTTCCTTTAAAAAATGCAAAAGTTATTTTTTCAAGATGAACTAATCCAAATTTGCACTTAATTAAATAAAGAGTTAAGTAGAAAACAAAAAAAATCAATACCTTTAGGTCTCACTCATGTCAGTCTATGAACACTCCAATAAAAAGGCTGGTGACATGTTGGTCAGTCTAATTTGCATCAAAAGGCATTGTTGATATTATTAATAGAAATGGATGGACAATCTGGCATCAGATTACGAGAAACCCCGTTGCCTATGTCCAGCCCCTGAAATTGGCCGATAGATTCACTTGACAACATTTCTGACAAATCATTGGGAATGTCTAGATCAAACAGAGGCTCCTGGGAAGTAGGCACATTAGATGAGAGTGAATGCAACTGCGACATTTGCATGGCCTGAAGTTCACTCTGCCCATGTTGTGACTGATGTGAGAAGAATGGAGCTTGAGAATATGTAAGTGGATGCAGTCCCAAACCATAGGCATCGGTATGCATTACTATCTCTCCAGTTGCAATCTTGAGCCTATCAATTTCGTTCTTCAGTGCTTCATTTAGAGCTGTATATTTTATAATTTTTTGAGACAGGAGGGTTGAAGTCATGGAAATGAATTGTAAATAACAATATATTAGCTGAAAGTTTAACAAAATAGAAACACTACTAGTAGGCTATTGATCACAAGGACCAATTCGTCTTCTGGAATGATGCAGTCTAACAATTATAAAATGACATTTAAAAAACATCAAAAGTTGAAAACAATTTCCAATAACTTCTCTGTAGGTAAATAATTCCACTCCTGCTGATGCAAAAACCAGCAAAATTTCTCAGGATATATGTAATGTAACTGATATCAAAGATAATCAAGATATATGTAACTGATGTCAAAGATAAACATGTACAGTGACTAAAATCTGTAGATTTACTATGGTTGAAACGTACCATCACATAAGTTAGCTTGTTGTTCCATGCCTTGTAACCTAAGCTTCAACTCCATATTTTCAGTAGTCAGACCAGTTGTATCTCTCTGAAAAAAGATGTTTCAGAAAGAATAAGTCTCAGGTAGAATAATATGAATGCCACCATTACATATATCCAATTTAATTTAATGAATTGGAAACAAAGTGAAATACAGGAAACAAAGGAATCTTTATTTAAAGAAAAAGTTGCCTCAAGAATCAAAAGTAAACCAATTTGCAAAGAAAAAATCACCAGAAAAAAATAGGGTAGGTTAATATTCCTGACATTGGCAAAAGGCAGCCTATTCAAACTTCAAAGCAAGCAAATAAAGCAAATCCTATAGGAATCGCAACCTGTAATATTACAAGACAATCATGTTGATGAGACAACGATGTAGAATAGACATCTAAAGGCCTTGTTTTTCAATTTGAAAAAATAAAAAAGGTATCTTATATATATATATATTATATATATATATATATATATATATATATATATATATTAGGCAACATACTCTTTACCCATGTGACATTTCACCCAAAACAAAAGTGACAAAAAGTGGGTAGCTAGCATTCCTCATATACTCACGTATAGAACAATGCTTAATGAACATAACAACCAAACGCCTTGCATATGTATGAGGGGATCAAGATTGTCTATTTTTTTTACAAAATAAACATGATCTCATTCATCCAAATTATTTAGTTCCACATCCATGAATAATCTTAAGTATATTTATACTGTCCAAATACAAACTGCACCACATGCAGTTTGTATCTGGAGTGCAGGCAATGAAATTCTTGCACGAGGCGATAAAACTAGGTGTGAACAGCTAGCTACCATGTAGATGCGAATGTGAGTGATCAGTGATGTGACATATATATAACTGAATGTGGAATACTGGAATAATAAATAACACAAGAATGATAAATACACACTCTTATCGACATTTAATAGGTCCTGCATGCATTTCACACGTGGAGAGAGCATCCCTAGCATTCCTCATGGCACAGTAATCAGTAATTATTTGCATTGATTCTCTCCTTCCCTGACTTTAAAGAAAGGGAGTATGACTTTTCAAGCATTACACATTGACTACATGATCTAAGAGTTTATTCGCATGCAAATATGTAAGCCTTTCTTCTATGCATAATAACACTAACATCTTAAAAATACAATAAATTCCAAAAACAAAACACGAGGACAACCCAGAAAAGTACATGTATCACTAGAAAACAACTAAGGGGACGTTTTGAAGAACTTATGGGAAGCTTATTTGAGCTTATGAAAATAGTTTGAGAATATAACTTCTTTTTAAATTATCAAAATAATATTCTATATGTGGTCAAATATATATTTTTGGTTGAATTCAGTGTATCCCAGGCAGAAATGAAGGGTTAATAATTTGGAATACTAAGATTCATTTAAGGGTTTGACATCTCTCAACAGATGTTTTCCATATACACAGATCCGAGCATCAAACCCATGACCACATGCTTAAAGACAAAGTATCTGTCAACTACCTCACACCATGTTGGTTGGTCAAATATATGACATAAGCTCTCATGTGATAAAAGCTTAATGAATAAAGTTTAATTCATAAGCCCCATTAGTGTAATTTTTTATTTATTTTTCACATAATAAGCTTCCAACAAGAATTCATCTTATTGTCACGTCGTGTAAGATGATGTGAGTTGTGACCATATAGTGAATTGGATGTCAATGTAAAAAAAATTATACTCACAATAGTGAATATAAATGAAACTCTATCAAAATAAAGTTGTATCCCGAAACACACCCTAACACAATGCAGCTAATAACATTTGTTGAACAATGTGATGCCTTATGAATGAAGCAATGCAGATATGAACCTGGAAAAGACTTAATTGTGCGGAAAGCGCAGTTGCTTCCGTTTGAAGAGATTGAAATTTTCTTTCAAGCTGCGACACGTAACAGGCTTTCCTCTCTTTGGAGCGCGCCGCGGATTGACGGTTAGCCAGAATCCTGCATCATCATCATTCATCACACGCACGATTCAATCGAAAAGGTTAATTTGAGAATGCAACGAAACGATATATCATGATGATGATGCGGAAACGTACGGTACCTCTTGGCTCGTTTGGGATCAACGGTCCACAATTGAGCGAGCTTATCGGGGGACAAGGCCTTCTTGGCCTCAATGCCGTCGACCAACGAGGAGGAAGAGGCGTCGGCGGAGTTGCTTCTACGGTGACCGGAAAGACCGGTTTCCAGATGCGGAGATTGGGGTATGGGTTCGGGATCATGGAACGGGAGCGGATCTTGGAAATGATGCGGCGGAGAGAGATCCACCTCGAGGTCGAAGTCGTTGGTGATGCGGAAATGCATCTCCGATTGAGATCGACGGTGGTGAGAGAACGACATAGTTTTGGGTTTGGGGGGGGGAATGAGAGTGACCTTTTTCCGATGATGATGATGATGCGATGGGTTTGAACCGGTCACTGCACCGTTTCCCTCCCCTCTCTATGTTCTGTTCTCACTCGCGCGGGGGAGAGTTCGAACGGCGTCGTATAGGCTTGTCAATGTCAATTACAAATTGAAATTTACGACAACAATGAATCCTCCATTCTGCCGTTTTCATTTGTTTATTCTCCCGGTGTTATCGTTTTTTCTAAATATGAATCTTGTGGTTCTACCCCAAGAATGCAATGACAATCCAATTTTATTAGGTCTCCTGCTATACTTAGTCGCTAAGTCGTTGTGCACTTCTTAGGTCAGAAGACTTTGCACTAGTCGTCCCGTGCGGCTCTTTTCTCGGTTAGATGATCCAATAACTATATATTTACAATTCTTAATATTAATATATTATGTAAGAATCAAGTTAATTATATTTTGTTTTAAATTTTTTGTGTCTTGATCCAATCGAGTTCAAGTAAATAAAATTATCCTAACAAAATTTCAAGGAGGGTAGGACAAGGATAAACCTGTCCCACGGACACGGCTGAGACTTTGTTTTACTCCCACTAACAAAATAATTGATATTCTAGTATTAACAAAAATCACTCTAATTGATATTTTTTGGTTTTCTATAAAATGTTAATTACTCCCCTAAAAGAATGTTAATTACTTTTCTAAAAAAATAATCAACATCAAAGTTTTTGAGTAGTTATCAATTTTTCAATAACCAACATTAATCCCTTGTTTGTGACATTGGTTTTTTTAATCATATTATAAATACAAAATAATCCCTTCGATCTCAAATTATAAAAAGAAAAAAAAAACATAATGTTTAACTAAAAATTTAGTTCATTATATTTAATGATATCAATTTTAATTAAAAATATTTGTTTTTCTCTAACTTATTTTTCATTGAAGCTTGATATCAATAATTATAAAAAAGTCATTAAAACTAGCACTTTAATTAAATGAAAGATATTTTAGAGATAATAATATTAAATAAGACAAATATAATTAGAATTTTCTTATATTTGAAACTAAAAAAAAATGTTTTTTTTCTTCTTCCTATATTTGAGAATGAAGAAAGTACTTTATTAATTTTGTCAATAATTAATATTCATTAGAGAATTTGACTAATACCTTCAATTAGATCTTATCTTCCAATCATATATTTTTCATCATCAAAACTTAAAATTGAGACATTGCCTAAAGGATTCTAGTCCAATTACACTCAAACCAACAACTTATTTTCATAAAAAAAAAAAAAAAGGTCTAACTTACATAAGCTAGGTAGTAAGTCTTTCATAGGTTACCTAGCTTGTTTTTAGCCCTATTTATTGTGAATGATGATGAAAGAAATGAGAGTATGTAAAAGAAGGAATGTGTGAGTGTTGAGTGAGGAAAAAAAGAAGAGCAAGTGATGAGTTCATTATTCATGCGTGTGCTCATGTCTGAGAGTGTTTACACTTTACAATGTGTTTGTTTTTAGGTATGTGTGTGTTCAAGAGAAAAGAAATAACAAAAAACTTAGTTAAACCTTAAAAAGTAATTGACTTTTTAAGAGTAGTCGAGGAGTACATCCGCATCATAACCTTAGTGAGTCGGTCACTAGAGACCACAATTATGAGCTTAAACCATTCCTTCTTTTATATGGCAATTGCTTCTTACACCTCCATAATTTCTTCCTGTACCATTTTAGCCTTTTGGAAAGCCTAATCTGAAATGTAATTTTACATTTTGAATTAGCCTTTCTGAAATGTAATCCGAAATGTAAATTATATTCCAGAATGAGGTGCAGGAAGTAAATCCAGAGGTACAGGAAGAAATTACCTTCTCCCTCCCAACTCTAGCTACGGCTCTACTAGCAGTTCCATCAGTTCCAGCAGCTCAAGCACTAAGTGAGCTCTCACATGTCACAATTCACAACCTTGATGCATCACCTAGATAGTGATCGCAATATCGTTTGTCTTTTCAACCCAAACACCATTGTGTCAGTCTAAAAAGCAATGCTACTTCAACGGTAAAGATTAATTACATTAATTATGCAATCAAATCAAAAACTAATTAGTATGCTAAATTGTCAATTACAAAAGCTATACAGCAATGTATATCTATCTAGACTCAAATTTCCCGTGACACGATTGTGTGAGAGAGAGGCTAGCAATTCAATTTGGTAAAGTAGCCGAGAGAGAATATATTGCTACTGGCAATGATGGAACTTGTGTATGGGGTAAAGTCAATCCAAGGGACAGGTGGCACTCTCTGAGAATGATGAGGAATCCGATGAAGGAACAAATGTGAAGGTAGACTACACTTGTGGCCCTTTTCCTTTGCCATGGAGTGGACCCTTTTCTTGCCATAGGGGGGGTGAGAATGGCCCTTGATGTAGAAATCTGAACCACATCAGCTCTCCCATGTGCCCACTTTTTTTTCTTCTTTCTTTTTTCTCTCTTTCGAATACCATACTTACTAAGCTTCATTGTGGATTTGCCATATACACCCTCCTCACTGTGATATAAATATGTCCCTATCTGATTTGGGGATTATTATTTAATTACTTTGATAAAAACACGACAAAGGAGTTTGTACACTAATGCAGCTATGTGTTGACCTCTTTCGCTATCATCTAACTCGTAACACTTAGCTATAATGTTTGTTTAGCCCATCAAACTTGTCTTTGGTATTAACACATAATAATGCATTAATGCCGAAGATAAGTATACCCTAAGAAACTATAAATATCAAACACTTCCATAAATTAATGGTGTACTGTGTGGTGTTTTCTATTTATGGATTTAAGATGAGAATAACAAAATTTAATATAAATTGCATTTAAAACAGATATCAAGCCAAACTGATCTCAGCTTTTAAGTTTCTTGGGTTAATAATGGACTAATCAAAAGCAGTTCTAACAAGCCATATAACGTTCTTGTCGAAACAACATATAACATTGTTCGAAAAAATTGACCAGATTCTATTCAACACTTAGAGAGAGAGAGAGAAAGAAAAGTGTATGCATAACAAGTGATAGGATATGATAAAAAAAAATAGATCTTAATAGTGTGTATGATATATTATTTATAAAAGAATTTGTTTCACAATTTTATTTTATGTAAATTATGTTTTTTTTTTCATGTGGATTTTGACTTTATCATTTGATAATAATTGACATAATATTTACTTGCATCATTATTGATTTTTAATTTCTCAAAATCATTATCTATAATTTTTTTCTTTCCTAAATGCTTAATATATTTCATCTTTTTGTTTCTTTAGCATCACTTTACTTATTACATTTATTATTTTTCTTTTCCTACCCTTTTCTTTTTTCTCAAAATATATAAACTTAAAAAAATGTTAAAAATATTTTTCTAAATC
>PYAF01003243.1:1002384-1020784 GCA_007407185.1 Glycine tomentella
TTATTATTTTTCTTTTCCTACCCTTTTCTTTTTTCTCAAAATATATAAACTTAAAAAAATGTTAAAAATATTTTTCTAAATCTTAAGATTGCAATTTTCTTCAACAATCAATCATTTAGAAATTTAATTTATAATTCTTTTTATTATATTTATTTTGTACTTAAGTTAATTTTTATTAAATACATACTTTTAAACACTTAAAAATAAATGTTAAAATTTTTTAAAGGGTAAAGTGGGTGTTTTTTAGTCCCTTATACTTTCAGCCAAATATGACTAAGGTTTTTGTATTTTTATATTGATGAATTTGGTTCTCAAATTTTAAAATTGATATGAATTTAATCCCTCTTAACTTAAAAAAATACAATGAATTCCTACATAAGAAGGACTAATTTTTTTTTTTTAATTTTGAGAACCAAATCTATTAATATGAAAATATAAGGACCTTGACCATGTTTGATGAAAAATATAAGGAATAAAAGGATATTTTACTTTTTTAATATAATAAATATTTTTTATTTTCTTGACATATACACTTGATATGTAAGTTTTTTTTTTATTGACACTTGATATGTAAGTTAAAAGTTACTATTAGACTTTTTTTTATGATAAAATGAAAATCACTAAAATTTAATTTAAAACATAAATTTAAAGATTATATTGTAAATTATGTTAAATATGAAATGTTTATTCTAAATTAGGTAATAATCATAATCTTTTTGTTAATTGTATTATAATTATTAATACTCTTACATTTTACCTTAATAATTTATACTTAATTTTCTGACTACAAGTATATATTTTTCTTATATTTCATCAGATTTTTTTTTCAACCATATCTTCTTTATTAAATTTAAAAACATATAATATAACAAGTTTCATATTTTAATTATCTTTTACTTTATTCTTACCGTACGTGGTTGATACACCACAACTCATAATTAAAGGCCCCATAATCAGCAGTACTACTAAATCTCAACTTAACACTGAACGTTGGATGAGAAAACATAACAAACGAAGGGAACAGATTGGTTCAACTTTAAATTAATGGTTGAGTGGGGGAAGGATTTGGTGCTGAGAATAAGTGCTTCTTTAAATAAGCTAATTTTGATTAGGATGGATCAATTCAGGTACCATAATCAAAATTCCCAACGGCTTTTTCCCCCTCTATCCCGATTCTAAGATTAAAATCATTATTATTATTATCTGCATGTCATATAGTATCTCTTTTGCAATAAATAATAAATGCAAGGGGACAACAAAGAAGCTGTCTTGCTTTCACTTCCTAACATAATATCTATGTCCCAGTTGCTTCTTCTGCAGCTCCTCAACACTACAAACCACTCCAAGACAAAACAACACCCCATAATAATATCCACACAACATATTTTGTCACAAATTTTGAATCTCATATTTTGTGCTCTCAATAGTGTGAAGAAAAAACTCCAACCACTCCTGTTGGGAAAACATCACAATTCACAAGCTGGTAAGACCAATTAAAATCTTCTGCTGCCTACATAGTCACGGTTTGCATGATGATGGCTTTGGCCTATTATGTGAACTTGAATGGACATGCCATTAGTGAATTTGAGAGTCAGAGATTGAGCTTGTGTGCTTTTGTAGTACTATAATAGTATCTAAACTGTCTATAAACAAAGTTGTTGTGTTGGTTTTCATTTTTCATCCTCCAAAGTCTCAGATACTATTCAGAATTCAGTTTTCACCACCCCATCTGTGGTTGGTTTCCTTTTCCCTTGTAACCAAAGGGATGCTTCTTTGAGAGCCTTTATCTAGTGGGATTCCTGACAGATATTGCCATAACTCAAAAGGTTTAGGTCCTTACTCTAATTCTTGTTGCTAAGAAGAAAAAAACTTAAAATTCAGAACTTTTCTTGCTTGCTTCAGTAGTAGTACACTTCTCTGACAAGTATCAAAATTCTTCTGTCCTCAACAACACTCAAGTAATCATCCAGTGCAAGAAGTGTTAGATCACAGAAAGGTTTTTGAGTTTTCACAAGCCAGAAGATGTTTCAAGCCTCTATGTGTGTCAGTTTGCTTCTAAATTTCCAAGCTCATTTCTCCAAGCTTTTGAAGCAGCGTAGATAGGTGCTTCATCTTACATCAAAAGGGTACAAGAATTCAGAACTTGAAAATTGGAATTGTAAGTGTTTTTGAAGTGGTTGACACAAGATAATGGCTCTTCAACACCGCTTGTTGCTTGTTGATACAAACTCAAGCTCACCTGCACCAAGCAGCATGAATAGGACAAGAGAGACTTTCACAGGTGATGCAAATTTTGATACCAACATGGTGATTATCTTGGCCGCGTTGCTTTGTGCACTTATATGTGCTTTGGGGCTCAACTCAATTGTGAGATGTGCTCTAAGATGCAGCCGCAGGTTTGCTTTTGAGACACCAGAGGAGACTGCTGCACGCTTGGTGGCGAAAGGCCTAAAGAAGAGTGCATTGCATCAAATCCCTATAGTTGTTTATGGTTCAGGTAGTGCTAGTATTGCAGCCACAGATTGTCCAATTTGCCTTGGGGAGTTTGTGGATGGGGAGAAAGTTAGAGTGTTGCCAAAGTGTAACCATGGATTCCATGTAAGGTGCATAGATACATGGCTTCTCTCACACTCCTCTTGTCCTAATTGCAGACAATCTTTGCTTGAGCATCCAACTATTTCTGGAGCTGTAGCTGTAGCTGCAGGAACCAGTCATCATGTAGGGAATGCCTTCGGAGGAAGACATCAACATGAGTCTTTATCTGTGGCTGTGGAAGTGGTTGGCTAATTGCAAACTTAACCCTCCACCCTCAGAGTTCACTAGAAAGAAGGAAGGGATGAATAAATGGAGACTAGTTGGTTTTTAGCCTTGAGTTTGGAACTTTTTTTTTCTTCTCTTGTTTAACTTGCATTTGTGTAATTGTATGAAAATTTTTTAAGATATTTGAGGTAGATATTAGTGTGGGAATAGTGCATGTTTGGATTATGGCTTCATAGACCATTCTGTGTTTGTGCATGTTTTCCTGAAATGAGAAATAGTGCTCAATCTTGAATGCCCGTTGTGTGTAAATAGATTGAAAAGCAAGTGATGCACAACTCGTTGGATACTTGGATTGGATCAATGGCATTGTTTCCAGAAAATAGAAGAGAGAGAAAATCTTGTTAATGAACGACTACTTCAAACTTGGATACTAGGATGGCATTGTCTCCATAAAGTAGAAGAGAAAAAAAAATCTTGTTAATGATGACTAGTTCAAACTTAGTTTTAATTACCCCCAGCTATCCCTCTTGACTAATTACCTAAAGCCTTTCCTTATCTTCTGAATTTAGCTCAAAGTGGGTTTTAGAAGTTAATGAAGTAGTTAATGCATATTTAAGTAGTATTGTTTTTTTAGTTCATGATCAGCATTTGGATTGTAGAACAAACTAAATTTATGACTGAATCCAAATGGCATGTGACTTGGCAATCAATGTCAGAAGACCTTCAATCAGACATCCCATGAAAGATCATTTATTTGCTCTGCATGTCAAAGCAAACACCATTGCTCTTTTCCCCTTCCATGTGAGTAGCATATTCTTTGATAAAGGGAAATTCACATGGTCCAAAATATTTCAATCGAAATAACCTTTATTAGTACAGAGATTAAACCAAGTCCTGAATAAGCACCTCAAAAAGACAGAGTTGGTAATCTGATTCCAAATCAAAATCAAAATCTTGTCAATAAGCAATAAGCATAAAAGCAGAAGTGAGAACTTATATCTTTCCACCTGGGAGGCATGTGCCAGACTCTCTAGTTAATTATTATTCAAAGTGTTTGCATAGATAGATTAGTTGCTACACCTTTCGAAGTTACTTTACATTTGATATTTAAAAAAGAAAGTTCAAAATTTGTCTTCTGTCCATTTTAATGTAGATCACAATTCACAAGGCATAAAGAGAAACATCTCTTTTCTTTTCACTTTACTTATCTAGTCAAGCTTCCATACACCAACATTCTTTGAAGTACAACATCCATTTCATGAGTCAGGATTCAAGAGTATTATGGCAACCAAAATATTGTCATGGTGATGCCATCAATGCAACTGAAAATTTGAAACCTGTCTTTATTATTTTATAGTACTCTTGTCAATCAAGCGAAGCTTTATTTAAATTCTCTCTCATTTTAACCCACCACTTATAGGCTGAAAGAGTCGGGCATTTATCCCAATTCCCATGTGTAAATCTTCTTTAGTATCCACTAGAGATTGATGACAAGTATCATATCACTAGATGAGTAGGCGACATACTTAGGTCAAGTTCTCTGGTCGTATTTTGTTGGACTTTAAGGTTAGTAATATGCAAATAAATAGAAAAAGAGTCACCTTGAGCATGGTTGGAGCAGATGCTTCTATGATAACCCTAAGCCTTGGTGGTTATATACTATGAAGTGGCTTAGAGAGAATGAAATAACAGGTTCACAATAAGTAGATCGTTTAAACATTCAAACAGATTTTAGATGTATACGTTGTGTTTGTCTTCTGATACTGTTACATGATTGCTCTATTGCTGAAGCAGTTGACAAGTGCTAATTTACTATGGTGAAATTTCACACATCTATGCCCTGCTGTAGAAGTGATACTGAAGGTAGCTGAAATGAGTGAGGTCTAGTACAAACTCAATCTGAAAAAAAATTGAACTCACAAACTTTGCTGTAAGTAACTCAAGAACTGGTTTGACTTACTATGTTAGAGATCATAAATCTATTTATGTATGTTCAATTAATAGCTGAAGTGTTTGTGCACGGTTGGTTCGTTGCATGGTATTAGACCATCTATAATCAAGTGGCCTAGAGTTCAATCTTCGCTACTATTACCATTCACATGCTATGACCTAAAAGCTTAAACTTTTAGGGCATTTAGATTTTAAAAATCTGTTGTTTATTTATTAGAACGAACTAAATATCTGCTCAAAATAACTGGAAATTTGACTTATCTTTAGATCAAATGAATGAGGTCAGAACTACAATACCTTTTATTGAACTGGAATTTGTAGGCCATCATAATGCCTGCATGTGATTAATTAACCTATGGTCTACTCCAACATTTAAATCCTTATTGGTTTTATTATACAACATGATATGTGAACGTTTTACCTGCAGAAACCTGATTAGTGGAATGCAAATGAGAAGAAAAGAGAACCATTGGCCAAGTTAGTCATTAGATAAGGGAGACTTAATTTTGCCCAATTAGTCTTTTTTCCTTTTCCCTGTTTGATTTAAAGGGCAATTTGAGTACAAGAGCATATAAAACACCAACTAATCATGATTGTTCTTCTGTTCACATAATGGAATCTCAATCTTTTCTTTCTTCATCTCCTCTAAATATCCTTTGTGCTTCTTAGGCCCACATTTTGAAAATAAAAATTCATTCAGCACTACCCGTGGATTGCAATCAATGAATGGGAATTGAGGATACTCTGCAGCTTGAAATTGACATTTTTTTTAAGGCATTATTCAAAGATGGACCATTCACCATCGTTTCTCTTCCCCTCCTCTCGTTCTCGTTTGATAATGAATTAATAAGTGCTCTTTTTTAACTATATTCTTTTTCCTTCAATTTGAAGATTATTGGATAACTTCTCTTTTTTTTCATTTTTTGCATGTTTTCCTTTGTTTCCTTCCCTTCTTAGCCTTTGCTCCTATGGCCTACGGCTGGATTAACCGTGTTGGTCCACTAAGCACACAATTTGTATAGCTACAAATGCATTAAGTAGGTAATTAAACTATTTACATGACTAAGACAGTTGCACTTGCACCCGAAGGTAATATTTGTTTGCATATGTGTGAAGTTAAGTGCAAGATGGGACTTTTTTTGCTTCTGAAGTGCAACATTGAGACTGAAACAGTTTCTCTTTTTTTATACAAATGCTGAAATGCAAGACTATCCCTGAAGAAACGAGCGCCTCCAATTAGAAAATTAAATGCTCCTCGACCCATGTTTTCGATTTGGAAATTGAAAATATCTAAACTAATATATTTTATAGTTATGTGATGTACCTTTTTAGTCTTCCGCACTACATAAAGACGACATATATTTTCTTTACGATATATTAGAAAGCTGGGTTTCTCAAGTGGTATAGAAGAAAAAAATATTATTAATATTTTTTAAAGCTTAATTATCAATTTGATCCCTTTATTTATTTAAAATATTCAATTAAGTCTTCTATCTTCCAAATTTTCAATCATATCCTTTGTTTTTGTTAATTGTTTCAATGTGGTTCTTTAACTTTTTTTTTAAATGTCTTAATGTGATTCTTTCCATCAAAATTTGTAACTTAACATCATCAATCTTAATTGGAGGAAAAGAGCAACATTGAGACATTTTAAAGAACTAAAGGACTACATTGAGATATTTTTTAAAAATAAAGAATTTGATTGAAACTTTTGGAAATAAAATAACTTAATTGAACATTCTAAATAAATAAAATTATCAAATTAATAATTAAACTTATTTTTGATTTTGATGTAGTGTTTACGTGGCTCTTGACCGAGGTAGGATGGAAGCTAGTAGATAGTTTTCATTGTTTCATATTAAGGTAGTTTAACGAGGTGGTGACAACATGCAAAGATTTCGATGCTTAAGTTAAAAATCAAGGAAGGAAGGAAGGAAGGAAGGCCAGACAGAGGTTTCATGGAGGAAGTTGGGGGGTTTAGGCTTTTTTTTGTTTTTAAATTTCTTTTGGGCTTTATTTGAACTTGTTTCATGTATCTTTTGTGTGGGGTGAGGTTGGGCACATCTTGTGCATAAACCTTGCCCTTTTTAGCAATAAAGTTATCTCTGTTTCCCTCTAAAAAAATGTATTCACCATGAAAAGTAAAAACTCAAACTTGTAGTGTGGGCGTTGATTTATTATGTATGTGTTCCAACAGCATGAAGAATAGCCATACAAAGAGCACTTAAGAATTTGGCAAGTCACAAGATTAACATTATTCCGAAAAGTTCAAAAGTAGAAATCCGCAAACATTGTGTGGAGAAAAATTCCAATTACTACAACTTAGCAACACAAAACACAGACCCCAAGATTATTACAGAATACAAAGTTATGTTCACTTGGACAACTCCTGCGAGAAAGTGCTAGCCAGAGATTGAATGGTTGAGGAAGAAACCGCACTTGAGCCACCAAGGTACCATTTCTTGATGGCCTCTACCACATTGGCATTCTCTATCACATACTTGGAGTCTTCTTTCCCCTCCAAAGATACCACAATCTGCACACAATAAGCACAATAAACAATTCAGCCATTTTCTAAAGTTAATTCCAATGTAATCAGCAATAAGCGGATGCTGCTACTTTACCTCAGCAGTGGCAGAATTTGCTGGGAAATGGTATGTGATCACTGAAAGTTTCTTGAAGTACTTGGACTGGAAAAATTCAATAACTTTTTCCAAAGCTTCTTCTTCTTCCTCCTCATATTTGTCCTCAGCTGCCAACCTATCCCTCACCGCAGTCTCAATCTGAACCCCATACTGTGCACCCTTGATCTCTTTGATCACCACAAGTCTAATAAACTTTTCCACCGGGGCTGTACATAAATACATTGCTCACTTAGCACTTAGTAGTATGTAATTATGAATAAATTAATACATGCACTAACGGTGTAAAGATTTATTACAGTGTCATTTAATTATAAACTGTTTGATAAGTTTGTAATCACTTTTGATTAGTTGATAATGTAAAAAAAATCTATACTGACGGGACATACCGATTAAATTATATTATTATATCATTATTAGTCGATTGATACCAATTAATGAATAAATGGGTTCTGATTAAAGAGATATTTGACAGTATTTAGGGCTACTATGGATCACAACTTACCAGAAATGAGAGCATTGAAGAACTCATCATTATCTTCCAGCTCCTTTGCAGATTTTCCTTTGAACTGCTCCAAGTGGCCTACTACTTCAGGCTCCAAATAAACCCCGATTGAATAGAATTTCACGTGAATGAAGTGGATCTCCATGTCGGTGATTCCTGGTCAAACAAGGAAATCAAGTTGTGTCAACTTGTTACTCATTAATGAATCAAATCATAGCAAATACTCCAGTATTTATAATATTAGATGGAACAAAAATTGTAAGTCTATGATCTAGATCCCTAGCTGCCTTAAGTTTATTGCTTCAATTTTTAACTTGGATGGAAACATTAGCATACAGGAACACTAAAAAATTTAGATCTCATCCCATCTTCAAAAAAAAATTAAGAAAGAAATTGGAAGAGCTGGTAGGAACCTAGTTTCAAGCAACTTACCATGGCCAAGCAAAGATAGGGGCTTGGTAGTAGTGATCTTAGTAGGATAAGTGATTTCATCAACCAAAACCTCTTCAGTAGCCACTGAAATTAAATTTACAAAACAAACAATATTTCTCTTAAATATAAGCACCCAATTAGAGGCTAAAATCAATAAAGAACAGTTGGAAACTAATTGGATTGAGGGAGAGAGAGAGAGAGATCTTACTAGTTGAATTTGATGGAGATTGAGGTAGAGACTGGAAGAAGAGTAGGGGTGAGCAAACTCTGAGAGAGGTTTTGACAAAAAGGGTGAGTTAATTAGAGTCGTTATGTAAGGCTATTTATTTAGACCCTTTGTTCCTGACAAGGCCGAAAATAAGGTGGGTAGGTAGAGCAAGTTGATGCACCTGTGAGTCTTATCAATTGCTAACTTTGTTTAATTTGTTAAGGTTGGCTACTACCTAAACCTTTTATCCGAACATCACATCATAGTTCATAGTAAGACCAGGAATGTGAATCTCTTATGTGTTTCATGTTACAGTGGCATGTCCGAAGCAAATGAATATTATTTTATTTTCCTGAATATATATATATATATATATATATATATATATATTCCATCTGCTTTAGAGGGATTCCAATTAATGAAATAACGTACTAAACTTTTTATGGTGTAAATTATATTTGTCCAAGAAATAAAAATTATAAAATGACTTAAGTTGAAATGGTTGAGTTGAAGAATGTTGACACGTGTTATTTTCTAGTCAATTTCGATGCCTTTGACTACATGGGAAGTGCCTAGGCTACCCATGCGGTAGGTGGCACGAGCGCCACCGTTCATTGTACCAACCCATCTATAAACAAGTGTATTTTGTCCTGCTCAATTTTGTACTCTTCTACGCCATTATTTTTGCATTATCATGGCCCTAAAATGCAATTACTCGAGTCAAATAATCATAACACAATGAATCAAATGGGAACAAGTTGGGTTGGTGAGTGCAAAAACAAGAAACTAATACTACTATGTTGCCTTCAATTAATCCATGTCTCATTTTCCCCTGATTACCGTCAAATCCTTTAGCTATATACCCCTGTTTAACATTTCCAAAAGAACAAGAAAGCAAAAAAAATGGTTATACATTTATTAACAACTGTGCTAGTTTCTTCAATCCAGCCATCTGCACTGTCTTACCTAACTTCATAAACGAATTGTTGGTGGGACTTGGGAAGAGCAATTCTACATTCAACATCTTCCTTCGTTCACGAACATCCTATGATCTTATATTTTGCTTCAACAAATACAGGCACAGATTTCAAAACACAGTTTTGTGAAAAATTCTTGTTTCTCTTTGAACGTCCGTTTAGATGGTTTCTAATGCAAAAACAAGCACACTGTTAATTTCTTAGTTTACTCCTTAGAGATTGAAATGTATCATTTGGAGAAAAAAAATCAAACATTGGAATGTTATTTTATTTTTTCTTTTAAATTATTACTATTATTTAATTAATTCATCAACATAGTATAACATATCTGATTGATAACATTGTTCATTTAATTATGTGGTAAGAGTTCAATTCTAAGTTTCTGAATATAGAAAAATATTTATTAAAAAATGTTAATCCCTTAAATAGATTTTACTATTTTTAAGATTAATCACTGGATTCCAATGGAGGAATACTCAGATTTCACCCAAATTTGATTCCAGATTTTATTTTTTAAAAGATACATTAAGTCGCCTATTTCATTTGATAAAGACGATTTTGGAATAATAAAAAAATAACTAATGATTGTGTGATCAGTAAAAATAAAAAAGTATTTCGAAAGAAAGCAACCATCTTGAGTTTTGAGCTTTCTTTCCCATTTAACACCGAGAGGCCCAAAACTCCCCCCCCCCCCCCCCCCCCCCCCCCCCCCCCCCCCCCCCCCCCCCCCCCCCCCCCCCCCCCCCCCAAAGTTCGAGGCCTCGTTTTATTATTAGCTTTTTCTGTTGGACTATTGTATCTTACACTCACATTATTATATCATGTATCTTTCCATTGTATTTTAACATGTCCATTTCGAAAAACTCATTATAATGGGAGGACAATTGAATTTTGCAGCTCCCTTATTGCATCCTGCACCTCCCACTATTTAAAAAACCCCAACATATCCCTTCTATCTTCTTTCGATCCTTTGTTTCCCTTCTTCCTCTTCTTTCTCCCATAATTAGCATAAGTATAGACCCTCCCCTTTCATGTTCTTCTACTCTTTTTCTTCTCGACTCAACTCAACTCAACTCTTCTTCTTGGAATTGGTGTTCATATTTTAAGTTTTGGATCTATTTCTGGAACAAGCATTCTGTAAGGATATAAATACTCTTACGAAATAACCTTTCCAGAAGGAAAATTCGTATGGAATACATTTTTCATAAGAAAAAAATAGTGCTTCAAGAATAATCATTCTGGAAGATACAAAATGCATTTCCATAAAGGCTATTATGGAAGTGTAATTTTGCTTCTGGAATGGTCCTTCCATAAGCTAAAATAGTACTTTCTAGAATGCTCTTTCCAAAAGATACAAAACACATTTTCAAAAAGTTTATTTCGAATTCAAGTTGTTGCTTTCGGAATAGACTTTTCGTAAGCACAATAATGATTTCTAGAACCCCCTTTTCAGAATATACAAAATACACTTTTAAAAAGGCTAGTTCAAATTTAAAAAAGATGTTTCTGGAATGATCTTTTCATAAACAAAAAGGTTTTCGAAACGACCATTTAGGAAGCATTTTTTGCTTATGAAAAATTCATTTTGGAAGAATTTTTTGCTTATGGAAAAACCATTCAAAAAACATTTTTGCTAATGGAAAGGTCATTCCAAAAGCTTTTATAGTTAATTAAATTTGATGAAGAGAGAAGAAACCGAAAATTTTATTAAAAGTATTATTATATTTTCACTAAATAATGAAAAATGCATGATTCAACTTGGGAAATGCAAGATTCAAGTCCCTAATAGGAGCTGAGAATGTGTGCAGGAAATAAATATCTTTCTGTTGTTACCTTTGGGCCTTGCAATGAATTATTCTATAACATGTAGAAGCCAATCACATTTTAAAAAATAAAAAATATAAATAACATAAAATATTAAATAATATGTAATATAATAAATAATAAATAAATTTTAAAATTTTATGTTTAAATAGGCAAAGCATTAGCTACTACTAATTTATCTAATGTGGGACTAAACCCAATCATCTATACCCAGCCATCTACAATCAAGTTAATTTCCCTTAACTTGACTCCATGTTCCCACATTTCCCCTCTATTACTCCCACAACATTTTTACTCTCACAATCTCACCGAATACACACACGCAACGTCACTGCTTTTCTTTCTTTTCTCTGTCTTGCACAGCAACTTTGAGGCAATAAAAAGTGAAGTGATCAGAAGATAAAGTTGGAGCTAACAATTTTTTTTTTCGAAAATGAGCTGACATTCTTTTCCGAAAATGAGCTGACTATTTAAAACTTAGTAAAAGTCAAGTTAATTGTTCAAAATATAGTTGGATAAATTAAACAACGATAATTTGGGAATGTTCAAACGCACGTTTTACATATGCATATAAAATTTCTTCAATGGTACCCTTGTAAGTAAAAAGGTTATTTTCTACTATGAGATTTTTTTATAAAAAAATTAAATTCATCAACGACTCATTTAAACAACCCCTACTCAAATTTCTTAATTTTTAAGGGTGACAAAACAAGTTGAACTCATTAAATCACCTCTCTAAATACTTAATTCCTTAAAAATAATTGAACGAGTTAGATAATTTAAAACCAAACACAATTGATCAAATTAGTTAATTTTATTTATTTGTGTTGATTTGGATTCTACACTGATTTGAATATCTCTTTCTTATAATTATTCAAAAAGAAACCAGTGAGATCCTTTTTAATTTGTTGATAGTTAAAAAATTTACATTAACAATATATGAAAATTAAATTCATAAATTACTTTTTATATTAAAAAATATAAATAAACATTTAACATTATCCTTTGCTTCGTTTTTATATTTTCAAATATCATATCGCTCTATGTTTTTAAAAATGAATAGATAAAAAACTAACTTTAAAATAAGCTAAAAGACGATAATAAATAAATTTTCCTCATGCTATCCATCTAAACTAGTATTATAAATTAGTAGTACGCATCAATATATTATAGAAACGCTGACGTGGAAATAACGATTCCGACGTGTCATCCACGTTGAACCCTATTGGCCAAGCTTTTCGCAAAGCGAACGCTCCCTGTGTGCCAGCCTTCGCAATCCATGCACTTTCCGCGTGCATACTCGTACTCGCGCTTTATTACTCTTTTGCCCCAATTCCATCTTCACCGTGCATTCTGATCAAAAGTAATAACAACGTGTGGCTATCAGAACCCGAAACAGAAATTCCCACTTTTGGACTTTCCATTTCACGCGCATCGCATGTAAGCCTCGTGGAGGAACCCATTAAGCCACGTTCCAATGCAACCCTGCCTCGTGCCACTCCTACACCCATTCCACTACATCGCGGAACACACTACTAAATACACCCTCACGTAAAAAACCATCAATCTCATTCCACTCAACAAAGCCATCACAAATCAGTGAATCACAACTTATCATATAATACACTCGGCCACGGAGGAACACAGTTATTGCTCCCAAAGCAAGGGAAATAACGTTGGTGAAATTGTTGGTATAAAAAGGAGAAATTGAAATAGAAATTCCGAGTCATAATTGGAGTGACCTTTGAATGATTAGAACTTAATTATCCGCCTTTGATTTTGAACGCGTCATCTATATGCTTCTTATTCAATCTTTGTTTTCCCCATTCTTCAAATTGATCAAATCCTCATTCTTTCGTTTTTTTATCGTTTTCCTTTCTCCCGACTGCTCTCCAACGCCTGCGTGCTTTCTTGCTTCCTTCTCCGGCTATCTTTACCCTGATGGCGTCGTCTCTGGGCATTGCTTGCGGCCGAAACAACGCCAAATTAGGGATCCAAAAGCAGCGCTGTGGTTCGGTTCTTCAGCCGCCGTGCTCCGTCGCGATGGGGCGGTCGACGGCGAGGCTGGGGAGGATCACGGCGGCGATGGCCACGCCCACGGCGAAGGAGCAAGAGTCTACTACTCCGATGATGATGGCAATGGAGCTGTTCGGGAAACGCGATGGAGGAGCCAAAAACGACGCTGTTGAGGGACAGGAGAGGCTGGACAGGTGGATGAGAGAGTCGGTGGTGGAGATCGTCAAGAATTTGAAAGAAGCGCCTCTGCTGGTTCAGGTTTTTCCCAAATCGGCGACGATGACGACGGAGAAGAGGCTGGTGGTGGAGGACTGGCCGGCGGTGAAGGAGCGCTGGGAATCCGGCGAGACGCCGGTGCCGGAGGGAGTCATATTCGTGGAGGAGTTGGGCGGAGACACGGCGGAGGATGGCGGCGGAGAGAGGACGACGAGGGCGTGGGGGGTGGTGGTTCAGGGGAAGGGCGTCGGGTGCGGCCCGGTTTGTTATCTTTTAAAGACCGTTCGGGTCGGATCAGGACCCGGTTCGGGAATGGGGATTTGTTCGACCCATTTTTGTTTGGTGAAAGTGAAGGACTTCAGGGAAACGGTGCAGTCGCAGCTGAAAAATTGTTGGCTTTTGCAGAGCCAGTGCCAGTGGAATAACTATAAATGAATCAATGAAAATATTCAATATTGTACATTTTTTTCTCATTGAATAATTTTTTTCTTGGTGCCACGGTTGTTGCAATTATTATAGCCAATAGATTTTCGACTGTGGAAATGTACAGAGTGAAATACCTTATAAGGAAAGCTCGTCTTCTTCAAACTGTCAAATACTATTATTATCAACTAAGGCTGCCCTGCCTTGTTTCTTGAAGGGTTTATTTTTATTGAATTATTATTTGTTCTTCATTTGATCACAATTAATGAATGTGTTCTTGCTAGTATATGCATTTTTTGGTTCTACCTGTAGCTATTTGATCGTATTTTATTTGTCATTGTTTGGTTCATTTAATCATTCGGTTAATTCAAGATTGAATAATGTCGTTCCGTGGTAGTGCAATGATAGTATTGCTAGGGCTCTTTACACACCAGAGTGAATATATGATCATATGATTTTGTTCCTTCATTTGATCACAATTAATGAAGGGGTTCTTGCTAGATATGCATTTTTTTCTCCTGTGGATCTTATTTTATTGATCATTATTTGTTGGTTTGTTTAATCATTTGGTTAATGGGAATTAGGAGATCCAATTCAAGAAGATTAAATAGATATTATGTGGTAGTGCAATGGTAGTATATTGTTGTGGCTCTGTACAGTGTACACTATAGAGCGAATATTCCTGATGATTTTTTATTATTGAATTGTTAAAGAGAAAAAAAAGGGTTATGTGTAGATATGATAAAGTTTTATATAGTCATTCAATTATAATTTATTTTACATAATAAATTTAATAATTTTTTAAATAATTATTTTAAAATAATTCAAATAATAATTTATGGTGAATGATTTTATAAAACTATTTTAGATAAATGTATATGCATTCAACTCAAATAAATATTGGATGATCATTTACCGTATGTTTGTTTTGTTTCTGTTTAAAGAATAATTGTGTATCTCCTAATAGAAATAAGGCTTGAGATATTGAGATATTTTTAAGTTGCTTTCGTGTCATGCATTGATGGAATTGTTCTGGAGTCACAATTGGGCCTATGTTAAGGCCCAATTAGTTAACGATATGTTAATTGATCATGGCCTGACATTGAGATTCAACGAATGTGGACTAAAGACTTAGTCCACTCAGGTAGTTACTAATGTGCAGGTGGAGGCCGGAAATATAGGAACCACTCGTGCATAATGCAGTTAAGCCAACGGTCAGGTATTTTATCTATAAATATGGCTTGCTCGTTGGTGAAAGGTACACACATTCACTCTAGCTCTCTTTCAATTACACTGAGCACACACCCCACTCCCAATTTCGTGTATCTCAGTGATCACCTCCTTCAAGGTATCAGTCACCGTTGATATCCTTGGAGTTACAAAGTTGGAGTGATCAAACAACAATCATACAGTGCATTCGTGCTGTACATTTGTGTTCTAGAAGTCATACAGAACAGGAATAATTAACATATGTTCAAAGCACCATGACAAGTTGTGGAATTTACTGGTTATATTTAAAATAAATTAATTGTAAGTTTTCCTTATAAGGTCCTCCCTTGTTAATTGTTATTGAACAGCAACAAGGAATCCGGTCTCATTTCAATGATGTTATTTATAATAATTATTTATGAATAATGATGGCAAACGTGATTTTTATTTTTATTTTTGGTGTGGATGATGGCAAACGTGATAATGGTGATATTGATAGTTAAATTAATTAGGGTGTCAGCCTCCTAAAATATTGTTGTTATTCTGGTTCACGGCACCTCACTGTGCATATGCTTCACATTGATTATTTTTTTTCCTTTCTTTTACTCAGGATGCATACACTTCCTAAATGTGAAATGATCGATCGGTTTTGAAAAGTAAGTAGTTTTTTTTATTATAAAAAATGTGAGTATTAACGAATAGATTCAAATATGTAATGTATCTATGTCTTTAGTCTTTATCCCAAAATCAATCTTATATTAGCTAATTTAAACTTCACTATTTTTCAAACACAAGTGAGTTAGTAGGAAGTAGGAACTAGAAGTACACTAATATGTAAGTATTCGATACCACTTATTTGGTAGAACATGATGGATTTTAGGGTGGAAAAGGTCGTCAAATCTCTCATCATGGGAAACATATATGGGATATAAGATATGAATTTTTTACAATTAACGACTAAGACAAGTGAAGATCACCATGAAGACAAATGCATTAGAATATTTATAATAAAAAAATGAAAAAAAAAAAAAAACCTTCAATCTTCCCTTTCACCGTTCCTAATCCTTCCCTTCCAAGTTCCAAGTTCCAAGCCCCAACTCACCGGCCCTTTCTCTGACCATCACCCACCACCCAAGAACCGCCCATAGCCTCCGTGTCTTTCAAAGTTGATTGTAATCTGCACCGCTGCCTGCCTCTCTGGATCACCTTCTGCACCGGAAAGAACACCGGCTTCGTTCGCACCATGTAGTGTGTCACCGTCGACGCCGCAAGAATTGTACTATTCCAAGATGAATAGCAACCAGATTTTACAGCTTCATCCAAATGGTTTTGTTCTCCAATGGTGTAGACAAATTTCTTGTTATTTTATTTTAATTAAATTACCTGTCTGCGAAGAACAAATAAGTGCCTTGATTGAGAGGAAAATAAAAATGTTTGTTTTCGACAGCGGAGTGGTTGGAATCGGAGATGAAGGGTTAGCCACTTGGTTGTCTGTTGGGGTCGTGGAAGGGGAAGGGGAAGAGCGTTATTCACATATCTAACGTTTCATATATGTTTCCCATGGTGGGTGATTTTATGACTTTTACCTAGAAGAATCCGTCATAAACATGGTATTATAGATATAAGATCAGTGACTACATAAGTTGATGTGCATTTTTTAACTGATTTGCTTATTTGAATATTATTTGAATATTAATTTTTTTTTTATTTCATTTTTTTTCTTTCTCTATCTGTTTATCATAAAATGTAACATATAGTAGTATAAATCACATTAGTGATTCAACCATTATTTGGCTTACAAGTAATCTTTTTTTTTTTTTTGGGTTAGAGACGGATATGAGAAACTAATTCTACTCACAAATTATAGTTATCATTGACTCAAGAAAATTTTATATATCATAAAAATTAAACCCGATATTACCATTTACATTAAGTTCATATTCCATTTCCAGTTTGTCAAAAAAGGCAAATTATGTAACGGTTTCAGGATGAAAACAAAGATAAACTTTCGGTGCCCCTTTTGCAATAAACACTCTGAATGCGCTTTATTGATCGTTTGTCTTTATCTGTCACGTTCAATTTCTTAAGGCTGATATGATATCATTCAGGCCTTCTTGCATATGATATGATTTGCATTTAGTCTTGAACACGAAATGTCATCAGCAGATCCGCTCTGCAGTTTTTTCCCCATCACTTTTAATTCATTAGGGACGCTTGCTCTGAATCTTTATGCTCAATCGCTGACTCCGGACTAATTAAGAATTTCATTTTAAAGTTGAGAAATGGACAAATTCCTTATTAGAATAACGAAGGTTCAATTTTTCCCATCTCTTAAGAGACTCCTAAATTGTTTTCTTCAAACCGTAGTACCATGCCAAAATATGCACCTTAAAAATGATTTATATTATAATGATTTTTACTATATTTTAAATATAAAGATAAAAATATCCCCAATATCACGGGGTAGGATACTAATATAGATAAAAGTTGTAACACTGTCAAATGAGTGAAAACATGTCATTCAATGAATCATGCTAAGATAAAATAGGATATAACTTAGAGTTACTTTCGAGAGTCATTCTTAGATAAAAATAGAATTTGATATACTGAGAGAGTAAAAAACTCAAAATATATCATTAAAGGAGTCAAAATTTGAATTCAGCATGGAGCTGGGTCATGATAAGATAAAATAGGCTACAAGAATGAAATAGTTGTAGAATAAAGTAAGAATATGATAAGTTATTTTAATATACAATATTTGATATACAAAGAGAGTATGAAGATCTAATTGGATAGACTTACTATGACGGATCATGATAAGTAAAATATGATATAAAAATGGGATAAAAGTGAAATAAGATAAGAATACGATAAGTTGTTTTAATATAAGCTAAAAAATATAATTTTTTTCTCCTATTGTTTTAAATTCATGATTTTATTCCTTGTATTTTTTAATTAAGATATTTTATCTCCCACTTTAAAAAAAATTAACAATTTTAATCTTTTATTTTTTAATTGAGATATTTTATTCCACACTTATTAAAAAATCTACTATTCTAATCCCCCTTTTTAATCTCAAACTTGATTATGTACTTCTTTTCTAAAATTTTTAATAAATTAAACTTGCTAGAAATTAAATACTTTTAAAAAATATTTGTCATAAAATGTATCAATTATAAAATAGGGGATTAAAATCACAAATTTAATAAAATAGGACATAAATTACATATTAAAACAA
>PYAF01003243.1:1029038-1047259 GCA_007407185.1 Glycine tomentella
AACTACGATATTTAAAGAAATGATTATCATGTAAGTATAAGAATAAATAATTCAATTATTATTATCATTATTATTATTATTTAGTTATCCTGTCCAATCAATGATATTATTTAAATCAAACATGAAATAGCTAGAGTTATCCTATCTAATACTACGCTTTTTTGCAAATCAAATAGATCGAGTCATTTACTTTTTTGACTAAAATAATTTGATTTTTCATACATTTTTAGCAATAAAAAACAAATATATAAAATGTTTTAACTTTTTCATCTAATAATAAATTATTATATTTGATACAAAATATCATTATACTAATAAGTCATTAGTTTATTAATTATGATAATTACTTTAAAATTTATACCAATAATTTCTTATTAATTTACAGTATAAAAAGATTCACCATTTAACCTAATAATATATATCTATTGAATTTTGTTATATTTCTAAACTTATTTTAAAATATCCACATCAGGGAGGGAGGGAGGACTGTGGAGTTAAAGTTTACTCTCGTAGACGATATATAGAAAAATTAAAATAAGAGTATTTATTTTATCTGTTTCGAGTAACCTTCAATGAATTTATATTTTGATTTTATTAATATGATACAATTTTAATTATTTACCAAAAAATAATGTAATTTTTTTTTTATTTGATAACAAATGCTCTCCGCTGTATAATGTAGTTGACACACGGATATTAATGTTATCACAATTTTATTATATAAGGCTTTATCTTAAAAAAAATACATTAACACTTTTGAGATTTCTTCTAATGCCACATAATATCTCTTATTGTTTAATGTTTACCCCAACCTCTCTCTTATATAGAGAATATTAATACAATATTTTCAAACATTAGTGTAAGAATATAAAAAAAAAAATAGTATTATATGTAATTTGAAAAAAGTTCAAGCTGGTGGGAGTATAATTTTCTTTTTTATAAATTATAGACAACTATAATCATTTGTAAACATAAATGTGGAAGTCACTTCATAAATTCCTTTTTCATCTTAATCAATCGTTGCATCCATTACTTGGGAAGGAAATAAATTAATTTAAAAGTAAATCATAATATACATGATTCCAAGTTGTCCACAATGTGAGTTTTATAACGAGAGAAAACAAATTGAAAGAGGGATACTTATGAAAAACAAAGATCATCAAGACAAGATTACGGGTGATTTTGTTTCAACTTTAAAAAATTAACTTTACAATGATTGTTTTTTATATAAGTATTTTTTTAAGAAGCAAATAAGACTTGCTTATAAAAAAAATAAAAAATTACATATTTTAAATAAAAGTAATTTAGACAAACACATATAAAAATACTTATTTTATTTAAAAAAAATACTTGTTTTAAAAAAATAAGCTTAAACAAACTAGCCTCCATATATTTCTTTCAATAGTGTTAGCCCCTAACTGATATTTTTCTACTGAAGAAATATTATTACGTCCAATTAATTTTTAGTAGTACAATAAATTTCAAATATACCGATTTGCCTTCTAATGCGTTTGATATCGTGTGCAAACTACATAAAAGCTGTGATTTACTAACACCACTCGTGCCAACTCTGGTTTAAATATGGAAGTTTTGGTGATTGAAGTACTTGGCAATATTACTTCGATCTTTAGTTGATCTTTTAATATTTTACACTGCACTAATTGGATCTAATAACGGTAACATTACACTAATTGATCTTTTAATTGGAAATACTTGGTGATTGAAGTACTTGGCAATATTACTTGATCTTTAGTTGATCTTTTAATATTTTACACTGCACTAATTGGAAATAATAACGGCAACACGAGATTCTGTTCTTATTTATTGATGTAGATACGATAGAATTGATCCAAAATAAATAACCCTTGTCCACGCCTTCTCTTTGCATAATTCTAGTTCCCAATTTCAAAAGTTCCATATTGTCTTTAATTTTTTCTCTCATTGCAATTTTGTGATGAAAATCAGCAAAAAGAAGGGTCTCAAGCCTGAACAACAAGAAAAGGCTTCCAATTCAAACAAGGAGGTGGTGATAGATTTCATGAAGCTTTCAAGTAAGGCTCAAGAAGGACAACCATCAAGTAAGGTGGTTGAATCACCTCTTTGTGACTCTAAAGGTGCAGATGATGATAATACAAAGGTAGAAGCAAAGACTTTCTCATGCAACTATTGCAAGAGAGAGTTTTCTACCTCGCAAGCTTTGGGGGGACACCAAAATGCCCATAAACAAGAACGTGCTCTTGCAAAACGTCGCCAAGGTTTTGATGTTGGTGGTTTTGGACACTTTCCTTACTACCCTTATCCAAGTTTTTACGACTCAAATTCTCTTTATGGAGGATCTTTCAATAGGGCACTTGGGGTCCGAACCGATTCCATGATTCACAAGCTTCCTTGGACCCCAAGGTATGATCATTCTTGGTTGAAACAACAAGATCATGTGCCGATACCGAATTCCTCAATCTTTGATGGGTTTGGAATTGTGAAAGGTTGTTATCCAATTACAAAGAGTGATGGAACTCTAAGTTTAAGACAAGAGAATGGTAATGCCAATGGTGGAACACTTTCTCTTTTTTCATATGCTACTACCAATTCATCAAGCAAACTTGTAAACAATGATGGTAATGCCAATGATGGAACACTTTCTCTTTTTATAAATGCTGCCACCAATTCATCAAGCCAACTTGGAAACAGAGAAATTCTTTCAACCAAAATTGATGATCATTCCATGCCAGAGGAAACCTCGAAAGCTGCATCTGCCAATCTTGATTTGTCACTTAAGCTTTAAATGTAGAGGCTTTCTTTCTTTCTTTTTTCAAACTTGTGGAGCCTTTTATTTAACACAGTATTGTTTGATTTGAATTCAAAATGGTGCATTTTATGGAATTATTCATATATCTTGATTTTTTATTTTCTTATTTGAGATTAAAAAATTATTTAGAAAAGTAATTGTAACTATTTTTTACCTGAAAATTGAGTGACAGATTTGTGATTAATTGATAAATAAGTTCCAAGTAAAGATTTGAAGAAGAAAAACCCAGCCAAATAAATTGGCCTTTTTTACGCGTATCATGTATCTGTTACCCGATTAATAATTAAATTAAAGACTCTGATGGGTAAAGATCATTAAAATAAAATTTATCTATCTTTTTTGATAAAGCTATTATATATTACAGAGAAAAATAAAATTCATTTAAAATAACTTGTTAATTTGTTGGATAATGCTTTTACAGTTTTTTATTTAAGTTGCAATAAATAAACATATAAATATTATACAATTTTGTCACATACACAGATATTATACGATAATATTCATTTATTCTACTGATTTAATTTTAAGAATACATAAGGTATTTACGATTAATATATATTCTGATTTGAATTATTAATTGAGATAATTATAACTAGTACATATAATTAAGGTTAAAATCAATCTTTTCTTTTTAAGAAAGTATTATTATAAACAATTTACTTATTTACAGTTACGGGAGAGTTGATTGAATACAAACATGAAATTTTATGTTTTTGTGGAATTGAATGATCTTCAACTATTTTTTTATATCTTAATTATCTCAACTCTTCTTCTAAAAATAAGTATTTCATTTGTCTGTAACTAGTCGGGTTACTTACTGGTACGATGTACGGGCCATTCTTCTGACTATTTTAATTAAATTTTGTGAATCGCTTTTAACTTACAGTTACAATATTTATTATGGAAAGTTTTTTTCCTTAAAAAATAATTAATGAAAAATTTTAGTAATCAAAATTAACAAAATCATATAAATGAAGGTCTTTCAATTTATCAATAGTTATTTTAACCTATAAAAAAATGTCAAAATGTAATTTTGACTTTTTATATTTTAAATCCATGATTTTAAGCTTTTTATTTTTCAATTTGAAATATTTCATTTCATTTTTAAAAAGCTTTCGATTTTAATCTCACGTTTTTAATTGTGACACTGTTACTTTTAAAAAATTATATACATTAAATTATATTTTATAACATACTGTAACTAAACATCTTTATCAAAATTCAAACTCATTTATCTTGAAAATTCCTTCTATTCCTTATAATATATTAATTGATTGACATGTATTTTTAATATCAATAAGGCAATAATCAATACAAATTATTTTAATAATAATATCAATATATTATATGATTTACATGAATTTTTTATGTGAGATTTGCGTTAAAAAAAAAGTAGGAATAAAGAACAAAACTTATTCACTTTAATAATAAGAGAAGACGTGAGATGCATTTTTGGCAAAAATTATACAAATCGTTACAATACATTGCTAAAAATTCAGAGAAATTGATTATTAGTTTTGCAATCGGCCAAAATAAAACTGTTCAAATTAAAAGTAGTTTTTTTATTTAATTTAAATACTATATAAAATTAACCGTTAAGTGAGTTGTGAGCTGCATAGTTAGTTTTTCATTTCTATTTAACCCTAAGAGATTGTAGTACTGGTTATTGTTCTCGCACATGTCATCTATTTGATTAAGCTTTTTTTTTTTTTTTATAAATAATTCATATTTACTTCTTAAAAAAAGTACTTTTTAATATTTCTTTAAAATTTGTTTTTAAAAACTTTAAGCAAAGTGGTCCATAATCTGATTGGTTGTCAGAGCAAAGATAATTTTACAAAATCTGATTGCCTGTGAATTAAAACGTAGCATTTTCTTAGCAAAGAATTATTTTGTAAATTACAAAATCAGAATCAGTACATGTAACTTTACAGTTATAATGCTTTTTTTTAACAATGTTTGGAAAATCAAATCGATCAATAAACTGATAAACATATTAGTTCAAGGTTTAATAGTTCAACAAGATTAAATCGGTAAAAATTAAATAATACTATCTTTTTAATTTTTAATATAATACATTAAAAAAGATTGGTTGAATTTAATTTCGTCCTACGTCCCAAACTAAATTACACAAGTTTCACTAATAAATATTTTCCTAGCTCGCTTCGTTTCATTATCAAGTCTTTAAATATTCTTTATATATGCTATTACATTCAATAAAATATAAAATATGAAGAACGAAAAAGTATAAGTTTCTACATAAATAAGGTATGAGCACAAATACATGTTAAGTTGAATTGCTTGATTGAAGGCCCTAAACAAACAGAGCTTTTTTTTTAAGTGTCTAATAGCTGGAATTTATTACAAGTTAGGAATTTGATATCTCCACCCCTTTAGACTAAAGTTCTTCAAACTTGTATTGGTTGGTCTCAGGGTCAGGATAAGCTCTGTTGGCCTCTCACAAGATCGAGTATATATTCCGTTAATATAAATGATCATATTGCCAAGAAAATGTATGGAAGTAGTAGTCAAATACCTTCAATTTGATAGCTAAAGTTCCTCTATAGATTAAGTTATTCATACGAGAAGTTTGTCAAAATGCAGTGGCAGTTAACCAATTTAAAAGAAAACTAGTGGTAGATAACTCTAGAACAAGCTATCCTCCTATGTGTAAGGAAGCTCTAGAATCTCTAGAGCATGTTATCCTTCTATGTCTTTTACATATAGTTGTTGAGATTTTATAGATATCTGGCAAAATATTAAATAAGATCTTAGTATTTAAATAAGATCTTAGTATTTAAAAATAAATAAATAAATTTATCAATATATATTTTGTTTCACTAAACAATCATGAATTTAAGAAATATGAAAAAGATATATCATAATTTTTATTTAAATTACTCTTAAGCTATCCTATATTTTTTTGTTGTTAAGAAACACATTATGGACTATTATTCAAGTTATATCTCTACAAAAATTACACAATATAAATACTTATATATAAACTATAAAATAGGCATGACAAAGAGACATAGCGGGAAACAAGTTTAAGTCTCTTGATCTCATCCTCATAAAAGATGAGAAACATCTAATTTAAAAGAATAAATATTATAATTTTGAAATTAATTCACATTCATCAAATTTTATCAAGTTTAGATAAACTTGCATGAAATTCATCTAATTTTAAAAAATTTATTTATTTATATTTTAAAAATATTAATTATATTTATGATTTTATTTATTTATTTTCATATTTGGTCTTTCAAAAAAAATTCTCTAACTTTACCATTATTCTTTATCAACAAAATCTCATTTCATATTAAAGCTTATATATATATATATATATATATATTTTGTTATTTATTAGTATACTAATTTTAGTTTTATTTCCTTTATTATTTTAGTCTTTATTTATATTTTTTCAACATGTTAGACATATCATAAACCTAAAAATTTAATCAATATGATTCTATGACTTAACATGTTAGAAAAATTAACTAAAAGAGTGATATTTTTTAATCACATGTTACATTTTAATTTGAATAAAAAAGATGTACAATAATATAATAACTTCAATTTATTTATAAAAATAATATAGAATAATATAAAACTATAATTATTTTTTTTAAAAAAAAATAGATCTCTTTTAGTCGAAGATCCAGTATCATCGTACCTCGGGATGACGTTCAGGACCGGCCGGCCCAACGGTCCTTGGATTCATGTGTTCGGGTCACAAATTCAATGCACACCATTTATAGAGTTTCAAGAATGGAGGATTGGATTTGGGAAAAAATAAACCATTTAGTCACATTCTAATTTTTTTAATTGTAGTGTATCAATCCTATTCTCAATTATTTGGTCATTTGGTGCATCTACATTATGTAGACATCCACCTTCGGGGATGATCAATGTAACATTGACGTTGGTTGGGCTTAGGATAGTCCACTATAGCCGGACCAACACGTGCAAAATTTGGTCCTTTTAGTTTTTAGTTTGTTCATCTTGCTTGCCTTGGGCCTCTGGGCCTGTTTTTTTCCCCTTCTTATTGCATAAGGACAAAAAAGAAAAGAATGACACTCTACAAGGACAGTGACTTAAAAACAAACAGACGATTGCTTCTTGCCTCCCCGAATTGCTTCCCAAATTATGCTTCTGAAATGATGGAAATGAAGAAACGATTCTGGAAGTGCAAAAAAACACCCAAACAAACAATCTTGCTACTGGGTTCTATGTTAATCGCTAAGAAAAAATACCAAGATAATGAGATTTTTTTTTTATCAAAAAATATTAATTGTTAGTTTTTGTAAATAAAAATATCGAACTCACAATCTTTTCTTCCTTTCCTTCTTTCTTAATTAATCGTCTAACCAAACTTAATTATGTCTCCTATGAGAAATTGTTATATCCACAAACAATGTTAGCATTGAACTTCTTTCTCTACTTCATTAATGATTAATGTTATATTTTAGAATATTAATATCATTTTTTTTTTACATTCTTCTTTTTATATTTATATTATTATTATACATAAAAATTATTTTTGTTTGTTAATAAAGAATAACCACAAGTTATTCAATGAAGTCAATATAAAAAAGTTTACCAGATGAAAAAAAAAGAGTGAGAAAAGAATAGTATTAGTATATAAGTTGCATGTCCTCTTTGTCCAGAAAACATTGCTACAGTTTCTGGCTTATGCAAGTTTCGGCTGCAGCATTTACATCCAAGAAAATGAACAACATACATCAATATTCACTGAAATAAAATTATTATACTGTAATGTTGATTTTTTATTTTTTTACGTTAAACTGCCAAATCGTCACTCCTAAACCAGACGATGTACATGTCAATATAAGGTTTTTACTAAACAACTGATGTATCATATTGAGGTAGTAGTACTTTACCTGTCCATATGTTTTGGAATCTCAATACTTTGGTGGGTTCTTTATAAGCTGGATCTTGTTCTTGCTCGAGCATTGTAAGTCGTGGATGATAGTAGTAAAATATATACATATTTTATCATTTTCAAAAACCTAAGCGAGTCACTGTTATGGGAACTGCAGTCAAAGCCTAAATTACCTTGTTCCGAGAAAAAGAACAAAGGAGTACAGTATTTAGCACTACTAGAAGTTGTATAGTGCCATTTTGTTTATACCGCCTAACTTTCAAGTAAATTTTGAGGGCAAAGAAGCATGATCACGAAAATTTGCATAATCAACATCCCTTGAAATGATTTTTTTATGAAAAATGCTTTGTAAATAAATAAAAAAGAAGGTCATGTGTAGTGCGAATATAAAGTGACAGTGATAGTGAAAAAAGAATGAAAAGTGCTGTTTTAAAATTCAGTTTTTATTTTGAGATTCATAAACTACCGTTTTTCTACATTTTGTAAAATGAAGTTGTTGCGCTCAAACATTATACTGCATCCAATTTTACTTATATTATAACTTATTTTAGAACCAAAGATAATATAAAACATGCAGATATTAGGTATGTTAACAAAAATAAAATAAAATAATGTGAAGTATAGAATTCCCTCCCTTGATTCCCTGAGATATTCCATCTCGTAACAGTGAAATAAATGAATGGTCCATCATATGCTTAATTGTGGACGATGAGAAATCCAATGCACTAGGCTCCATTTGTGTTAATTTATACTGCATTAGTAAAATAGGGACAAGTCACTGCTTCCTACATATGCACATGGTTATCCTACCCGTTGAGGCTTCTTTCGCTTCTTCGATTCATTCTTTTCTCTCGCCTTTTCCTTTTCTTGTTTTCAGGGGAGGAATGGACTATAGAATATGCGCCAGAAGCCTAGAGAAGTGTGTATATGTGTTTTTTTTTTTTACCATCGATAGCCGTGTGATATGGTAAAAGAGATGAGTATAGAACACTCAACCCAAACGTACATTATCATATCCAAATTAATATAGTTTAATTGTCAATACACGTCAAATTTATAAAAAAAATTGCAAAATATATTTTTAGAGAGAGACAATAATATGATTGAAACTTAGATAAAAAATAGTCACATAATTTGCTAAATTAAAATTTATTAAAATACTTCAAAATTCCATAAAAAAACCAAAATATCTTAATTATGGTTGATTGAAAAAAAAATTGCACACTGACACCTTTTCTCATTCTTTCAATAAATCATTTGGTTTTAAACAAGCCTAGCTAGATGGCCTAAATAGAGGAAAAGAACAAACCATGCCAAATCATGTCAAATCACGTATTAAATTCATCGTGGTAAAATCATTGGCAAGAATCCAGTGGCAATAAATATGAAATAGGGGAAATAATATAGGAACAATAGAGAATTAGATATATTACTATATTAGCTTCAAGCTAAAAATCAAATATGCTTGACATATATAAAAACAAAGCCAGGGTAAGTTTTAAGAATCTCCTGTCATCTTTATTATTATTTTTACGGATTATTTTCATTCTTTTATTATAATAATGTATTATTTTTTGGTGTGATTTAAGGAAATCATCATAGTAGCTTAGTTTACAATTATTTGTCAATTGATACCACCCACTTATGATGCACGGACACCGACACGCGACACGCGACACGACACGGCACGATACTCTGACACGTAAATTTTAAAAAATACCGACACGTTATGACACGTTTTGATATTAAATAATATTTTTAATATATATATATATATATACATAATATAATTTATATTTAATACATATAACAACCTAAAATAAGTCATATAATCATTCAAGTATTCAAATTTCATAACATAAATATAAAACAAAAATAATAAAAGATTCATAAAGTGTTATTAACAAGTTCAATTAATTTCATCTCCATCTTGAAGAATCATAGTCTCTATCTCTGGCTCATCAAGTGAAAGACTGGCAACTTGAAGATCTCCAACATTATCAAGTGAATCAAATGTATCTCCAGCAATATCCCATATTTGATTTGCTTCTTGTTCATAACTTGGACTCTTTCTTGATAAGAGTCGAAAGTTGTCATGCATATAAACCAAGTCTTCAGCACTTTTTGGAGTGATCTTATTCCTCTCCATGGAATGTACAAAAGAATATAAATTTTTATCAAATATTTTTATTTTATTTTATATTTTTTAATTAAAAAAATATTTAAAAAAAAAAACGTGTCGAAAACGTGTCGAAACGTGTCGAAAAAGTTGACTGCATGTCCGACTCGGTCAAACTCGCGTGTCCCCCTGGTCAACGTGTCCTGAAAAGTTGACCGCGTGTCGGACGTGTGTCGGAACGTGTCGGTGTCCGACACTCATTTTGGACAAAAAAAGAATGTCCGTGCTTCATAGCAGCCCGTCAACTACTAAATTATGTAATCTACCATAAGATATTGAGTGAGTAAATAAAGTAAATTGCACATTTAAATATATTCAAAATCACAATAATAATAATAATTAAAAAAAAACTAAATGAAAAGCTCAGTACGAGAGCTAGGAAATAAGGAATTCAAAAAAGAAAAAGCAACGAACATGGGAAGCAATATAACACCGAAAAGAGAGCTTCTATTCGGACTATTCCGACAGCATCATATCGGGTAATATTCTTTAATCCAACAAGAGAGATTTACTATTGTTGTCGTAATCTTTAGGCGTGCTCTCTGCATACACTCACTTTTTTTCCCATGACCTTTTCTTCTTCCCATTCCATTATATGCAAAATGCAATGCTGGCATTCCATTATATGCATTGCTCATTAGATTTTAAATATTTTTTTTCTCTTTAAAATTAGTGCTAAGAATCTCTAGGAAGTCCCAAGGCTCTTCTTAAATCACTTTTGACTTCTAAATTGGCACTTTATTTTATTCCATAGTTTTTATAAATACAAACATCTAGTCAGTTGTATCTGTCAAATTCATTTTAAGCCCAACAACCACATCATTCCAGCACGAAATCAGTGCAAGATCAATTTTAAACTAGAGACAATGTTGATTCCATTTTCCCTTCCATAACATTACGTATGATCTCTTGGGCAAGTTGACCTCTTGAATTCAATCATACACAACATGAACCTAAACAACACTATCATAACTCAAATTATTAGAGGCCATTAACTTTTCCCAACATTTCCCTCCTCAAGGGGAATTAAAAGGCATCACAAAATGATACCATATGCGTACTAGTGAGTTTGCGCTCTTTCCTCGTTGCATAGGCCTCATACCAAAAGCGTACGGACAAAAAAATATATGCCCATTCCTAGACATATAGAAAAGCAAAAAGCTGTCCGAAACAACAAGTGCGACACCAAAACAAACAAACTAGAATATGAAAGATCAGTATTTGAGCAACAATTTTCAAAGGGGGGGTCCAAAACGGAACCCGGTGAAAAGGAATCCGGCATCCTAGGTGTAGAGTAGCATAACATAACAGAAATCTTAAAACAAACAACAACTAGAGACTAATTAACAAGGAAGAAAATTACAATGAAAAAGTAAACATTTTGCAACAAAACAATTCCTCGTCTTTTAATAAATAAAGCCGGATTCTTCTTCCCCGGACAACCCATTGTCTATCCTCCTAATTAAGAAAATCGCAAGTTAATTCATGCCAATTCTTCTTGTCCTTCAGAGGGACATCTTATCAGCTCCAATATGTTAACTACCTCTCCCATGTCAGGCCTGTTAGAAGGCACTTGAGAAGTACATATTAAGCCTAGTTTCATGACAGGAATAGCTTCTTCTGCTGGGAACTTCCCTTGGAGCCTCTCATCAATGCATTCCTCCACTCTGCCTTCTTCCAAAGCCCCTCTCACCATGTCGCATAGTACCACCACATCATCCTCCATGTATTCGACTGGCCTCTTCCCTGTGACGATCTCCAAGACCAAGACACCAAACCCATATACATCGCATTTCTCGGTGATTTTCACTGTTTTGCAGGCAAACTCTGGCGCCATGTAGCCGAGTGCACTCTGAATTTTGCTGCTCAAAACATATCGATCAAGCATTGGCAACAGTCTTGCTAGGCCAAAGTCCCCTACTTTTGGTTCACCGTAACTATCAAGAAGGACATTGGTTGACTTAATGTTATAGTGAATAATGTTGGAATGGTGCAAGTGTGCCAAGGCCTTCGCTGTTCCGAGAATCACATTAAACCTCTCGTTCCATGAGAGGAAGTTTCCACCAGATCCTTCATGGAGATGCTTATACAGACTACCACCGGAGACATACTCGTATATGAGCAGCTGCAGTGATGGAGTCCAATAATAACCCTCGAGTTCCACAAGGTTTTGGTGTCTGATTTTTCCTAATTTCTTCACTTCTCTTTCAAAATCTTCTTGAGACTTGACAAGGCTTGACACAGTGAGCTTCTTTATAGCAACTGAATGTCCATCTCTAAGAACAGTTTGGTACACTGCTCCAAATCCTCCACGCCCAAGCTCACAATCCTTATTAAGCAAAGCATGCGCACCAGAACTGAAATCAGGCTCACCCGAAAACATGACAAGCTTGCCAGAGTTAGCATCTGTAGTCGGGGAACGGCTGAATTCGTCACCTGCAGAAAATGTGAGGGCAGCTGCATCACGAGATGTAGAGGAGCGAACACGGAGATTGAGAACTGTGATGCTTATAACACCAATTACAATGACAGCAGCTGCACCAATGGCAATGAGTGCAGAAATGCTGAGAATGATTCTTTTGTGACCCAAATTTGGAGGCAATGAACCCGGGCCAGTGTCAGTAGAGGTGTTGGGATTTAGAACAATAGGCTTTGGGAGGACAGCAGGGCATGATTTGTTTACTGCAGCGCCACAAAGAGAAGGATTGCCAGAAACAGAGGAAGGCGAAATGGTGTTGAAAAAACCACCAGCCGGCAGCTCACCCTGAAGGTTGTTGTGAGATAAATTGAAGGTAAGAAGATTGGCAAGGTTGGCCAATTGCTTAGGAAGGTTTCCAGTGAGACTGTTAAATGATACATCCACAGTTCGCAGGTTAGTAAGTTTTGCAACTGCTGCAGGTATTGGACCACTCAGCTTGTTCTGGGACAGAATCCTACAGAATGTACCAAAAGAGAAATGGGTAAAGAAAATAAAGCAAAATCAGGGAAGTCAGAGCAATAATAAAAAAGGAGCAGTTGGATCTCATCTTACTGTATGAATTTTTAAAATTTATCTCAGAAGTCAGGACTACAAAACCTACATAATAGCTCCTACTGAAAAAAAACAATGCATGAAACTGCTATGCCATAAACATGAAAGCCACATTTTTATTTACCAAGAAAAAATATAATAAAAATAAATTCATGTCACTTTCACCATTCATTCCCCAAGATGAATTATTGACATCTTTTCTTCAACCTCTTTGCTTTTTCTATTTTGTAGGGTATATAAAAGTTTAGAACTTAAAAATATAAATAAACTTAACCAAGTTGTTGCTGCTAAATAAATAGGTATTGCATTGTGCATGTTTATGCCAAAATACCAAAACTACATGGTAGACTAAATCAAAGCCAAGAGTTTCAAATGTCTTGAATGTGTTATGTGTTTATGTATTATGAAAAGCAACCAAAGCATCTCAATAGAACGTGGAATAAATTATAATACAAAAAAAAGCTTCCATCAATGGCATATGAACAATGAACAAACAGGCTGGCTTTAGTTAAATGCATCAATTAAAGTGAGTGAAACACCTTTTCACCAAATATACACAGCATGCAGATTAGCCAAATCCGTCTGATGAAACTTAAAATTATTGTGAGAGCAACATTTATATATCTACTGTAAATACAAGCACATGTATAAAACGCCAAAATGAAAGATGGGACGGGGAAAAGGAACTTACAAAGTTGTTAGTAAAGAGCAGTTCTCAATTGACGTTGGAATTTTCCCATTTAGGAAGTTCTTTTCCAATACCAGTTCTTTCAAGGACACAGCTCCTCCTATTTCCCAAGGTATGCTTCCATTCAGCTTATTATAGCTCAAATCAAGACTTGAACATGTTTTCAATTCGCCAATGGCAGCGGGAATAGGACCTCCAAGAGAGTTATTTGCTAAATTCAAAACCTGCAAGCTGCTTAAAACTCCAACAGCAGACGTGATTTCGCCAGAAAATGCATTGTGAGACAAATCCAAAACTTGAAGACTTTGAAGCGCGACTTCAGCCAAGGCAAACAAAGGGCTTTTCTTGCTCCCACTGTGTACATTTTCTGACATCAAAACCTTGTCCAAATCCGACTTGAAAACCCACAACGGAAGCCACCCGGACATTGAATTCCTGCTGACATCCAACACCGAAAGTTTCGTGCAATTCGCCATAGACTCCGGCAGACTACCAGTGAGACCATTTCCAGAAAAATTCAACATCTTCAGTTGCTGAAGATTTCCAATAGAGCTTGGCACCTGACCGGTAAACCCATTGTTGGAAAGGTCCAATGTCTCAAGCCCTCTCATCTCCCCAATCCACTCAGGAACCTCCCCCGAGAAAGCATTCCTACGCAAGCTAAGATAACCACACAATGGAAGTTCCTTAAGATCACCAGGAATACTCCCAGAAAAAGAATTATCCCCTAAATCAATAGACCTCAAAAGCAAACAACTCCCAAACCCAAAAGGAACATTCCCGGTCAACCGATTCCTCGCCATGCTAACACTCCTCAAATTCTTCATCGCCTCAACCCCCTTAGGAATCTCACCCTCCAACAAGTTATCAGACAAATCCAGAGACCTGAGAGCACTCAAGGACCAAACCCCGGAGGGAACAGAACCAGAAAACTGATTATTAGAAAGGTCGATAGAAGCAAGAGCAGAACATGCCCCCAAAGTAGAGGGAATGCTCCCAGAAAACCTGTTCCTGGCCAAGGAAACAGTCCTGAGAGACCCACATTGTCGGAAAACATCATCAGAAACCTCCCCTGAGAGACTATTCCCACTCAAGTCAATGACCCTAAGGTTATCAATTCGAGCAATGTTGGGGTTTATCCCACCAGTGAGGTTATTATTCGCCAGTGAAAGCTTTCTTAGAAACTGCAACCTTTGCAACCCTCTACCTATTCTCCCAGAGAGCGAGAACCCATCAAGGTTAACCTCCACCACTCTATTGGATCTAGGGTTGCACTTCACCCCAACCCAACTACCACCACACGCGCTCTCATCGTCCTCGTTCCAAGACGCGAGCTTCCCCTTCGGATCTCGTATGTCAGCTTTGAACACTATCAGCCCCAAAACGTCGTCGTTCAGAGAAGGGTTCACGGCGGTCACCAAAACGCAAACCAGCTCCAACAACCACACAAGAAGAAGAAAAAATCTCATGCTTGAAAATAGCACTCGCATTTTTTTGGAATACTAAACATCCATGTGAAATTGAGCTGGGGGAAACAAGTAACGAAGATCAAAGACTCCGAATTTGGACGAGGGAAGCAAAACCCAGAAACCCAACTTCAGATTAAGCTCAAGCCAAAACCAAAAAAAAAAGCTGTTTGTTTTTTGGTAACGGCTAGATTTGAGAGTGAGGGAGAAAAAGGGAATGTTGTTGAACACAACATGAGAGTTGCATTTGCGGGTGAGGGAATTCGAGGAAACGTTACAAAGAACCCCCCCACCCAAAAAAAAAGTAAACTAAAATAAGAAATGGTCACAGAAGATAGATGATACTAAAGAGTAAACCAAACCCTAAATCCCACTTTGCAAGTAAGGTACTTTTTTCTTTCTGGAGGAGCTTCAAAGTGAAACAAAGGAGAAAAAATGAAGAGAACAGCACCGATAGTATTGTAGAAGACTCGATCCAGAAACCGTGAAATGCAGGAACGGAGTATGTGGAGTTTGCCGGAAGAGTTTTTAACCGGAAATGGAAAACGGGTTTTCCGGCGAGTGTGACCGGAAATTCCTCGCCGGCGTTAAAAAGCAACGTCTTTCTCTCACCCACTCACTCACTCTCTCTCTCTCTCTGTGTAGAGTCTCTCTCTGGTGTGGTGTGAGTAACATTCAGTTTTTATTAACGGCACAAAGGGGTCCCGGTCGTTAGATGGGAAAATAAATTAGGACAATGCCACGTGGCGTATCCATGCCGAGGTTCCGGTCCTACGTGTCTGAAACGTCATCATCCTCAGTTTATGCTTTTGACGTGGAAGCTTACCTGGCTTTCCAATTTCCAACACTACCCCTTCCATTCCAGCTTTATCTTTTATTTTATTTTTCTTAATTAAAAATTGTTAAAGAGGTCACTTGGCTATGATTTCCGATTGGACTTGGAAATTGTTGGTGGAAAACAGAGATATTACGTTGTTTTTTCCTTTATACCTTTCTGCGCAGAAAGGAATATTGCCAATTGTATTGACCACAATATATTTTCTTTCAGTTATCTGGAAAAACGCTACACGTGATTGCACACGAATAGAAGTGTGTTTTTATAAGCATTTAGAAGATGTAACCATTGATAACTGAGTACTTCTTTTATATATGATATGGGTAGCCATTACTTTTTTTTTTAAGGTCCGGAAAATAAAAGTAGTGTAATTTCAAAAAAATTACTTTTCCTACTCTCAAATATGTAATCTTTTAATATATTTTAAATCTTTTGAGCAATAATATTTGTTCACAAATGATACAGTGGTGTATGATTTTGCAAAGTTTCGAAAAGTTTTTTATTTTTCTCCTTTAAACACATTGATATTGAATATTAACCCAAATTAAAAGATATTTTTACCGAGATTTTCTCACTTTTAACTATTACTTGCATTAAGCTTCAGTAGATATTTTGGATTTTTCTTGCTTCATAAAAAATAAATGCATCCTTTAATCTATTTAATTCTGTTTGCTTTTTTGGGCGGACAGTCTTAAATTCTATCTCTTCAATCCCTTTTGAAACGTAGCTTTAGTAATTAAAACGCACAATTTAATGGCGCGGTACATGGTTATTTCACGTACAGGAATGAACATGACATGGTAAAATGGAGTAGTATTAATATAGCTTATTACTAAATTTTTAGAGTGGCTAGCTAGGAACCTGCTAAATGACAAAATTCAACCTTAGAGTCTTGAACTACCCCGACAAAGCATGTAGGAGTAGTAGTTTTCTTCAAAATTGAAAGACCACCATAAACCAAAGTAGAAAATGTGAACCAGCTCAACAATCCTGGTTGACTAGAGGCATTTCCTTTGGTTGAGTACGTTGAACTTTACCGCTGATTTAAGATATGTCTTAAGGGAAAACGAGATTTTCAGCTCACGAGAAAGCTCCTCTTTAACTAACTAATCGTAGCTAAGCTAATATACAAAAGATAATACTAATTCAAACTTGTAATGTACTTGTAGATGGCATGTGAGTTTAATTTCGAATAGGGATAGAAATTAATAATAGTAATATAAGAAAAGAGGAAGGGTATTTATACGTGTACTTTAGAGTGAAAGTTAGTTGGATTGAAAGTGTGTTATGTAGGAAAGGAAAAGAAAGGCAATAAAGGCAAGTAGGTGGCTATGGTGGGTAGTGCAATTAAAGAAAAGGGAGAAAGATGTGCAGAAGATAGTGGGGGATGATGAATGGTGTGTGGAGCAGTGCAAGTAAGAGTGCGCAGAAATCTAAGGGGGACAAAACTTTTCATGCTTTCTTAAATTTCATTAGGGTCCCCTGCTCTTTCTCATCCGGCAACTAAAGTAGTATAGTAATAGTAATGTGTTTCACTTTCACATTTATCAGTGTTGTTCCAAAATTTACCCTAACATCGCTAAAGTGGTGTTTAATTTGAACATACCACTGCTGAGAAGGATGGGGGGATCTTATAATAGGATATTTTTTGATGATTTCTTATAATAGGATTTGAGTACTGTAATAGAAAAAAAATTGTAATTAAAAAAAGAAAGAATTCGTTAAAAATAGTGGATATTTCATTTTTATAATATTGTAATGGATTAAATATGATTTTGGTCTTTCAAATATTAAACATTGATTGTTAACATTTCGTAATGGATTAAATATTGGCTTTAAGCCTCTAAAACAAATTATTATATTTGGTAATTGAAAATTTTTAAATTCTCTTTTTAAGTTATTTATTTAATTTTGTTATATTTTTTTGTTACATATAAACTGTCTCTATTAATATGATTTAGACTTAAACTATTATAGACAGGGCACTTGTTGATATTTGTTTCTTGGAGTCAAAATCTTTGTCTAAATTTAAATGATAAGAGGATTTAAAAATACAATTTTTTAAAAAAACAATCCTAATTGTCATGTCAAACTTCTTAATGATATAACAATATAAGTTATGTTTAGGAAAATTAACTTGAAAACTAGCTGAAAACTAAAAAGTTAGTTGAAAATTGAAAAATTAATTTATTAAATTAGAAATGTTCACTAAAATTAATTGTTAAAGTAACTAAAAACTGTAAAATAATTAAAAATAATAAAATTATGATTTATTTAAAAAGAATAAGTAGAAAAATTGATAAATATATTAAT
>PYAF01003243.1:1047359-1066058 GCA_007407185.1 Glycine tomentella
AAATAAATAAAAGAGTTTGTCTTATAGAGATAAAAAAGGTTATTTAATTTTTTTTAATACAAACTTATTTCTTTTAAAATTTTAACAACTTAAATTTATCAAAAAGTTACTAAAATGACTTACCAAACACATAAATAAAGTCTTTGACCATAAGTACATGCATCCATAATTTTGTATGAGATAAAGGTTTTTTTTATAATGAATAAAATTTATTTGGTTATTCATTAGAATCTTAAGATAAATTTACGAAGAATCAAAGAATTACACAAATTTTTACAATATTAAATAAATTAATAAGAAGAAAGATTATATTTTTATTGCAATAAAAGAAAAAGTAGGCGAAAAAGTAAAATTCTTATTTCTCTCATGGGAATTTTTTGGGTGAGAAACTGACTACAAAAACATTTTAAAAAAAATATTATTGGGTATATTTCACATGAATTTTATTATTTTAAAATTATAACTAAACATGAGAAACAAAAATTTCTAGCCTTTGATTTCCGAGAAGAAGAAAAAATCTCATCGTAAAAACACCCTTAAGAGAATAGTAGTGTGAAGCCCTGGGAAAAGAAAAGGTAAAAGTGTGATGAACATGGAAACAATGTGGGACGTGTCCAACCTCCTTTGGTTTGCACCGTGCGGAACCTCATCGGGCGTTAGTTACTTGGATGTGAACTGTGAAGAGACAATGGAAGATCAGAAGATCGAAGCCCGTGACCGTGAGTTCCATTCGATCAGAGTCAACAACAACAACAACACCACCACCATCTCTTTGTATTCATGCCACATAATCAGTAACATATACTATGCTTCTCTGCCACTAATACATTTTGTGGTTGACTCCTATGTACCTGAATCTGCAGGCCATGGGAGCAGGTACCCATCATGTGGATTTTTAGCTAAGTTCTAACAAAATGCTCTCCCTCTTTTAATTTCACATTTTTTTAATTATTTGACAAGCACGATGTTATTGTTAACTTTTTTGTGTGTGAATTAAAAGTCAATAACTAACTTTTGAAATAATGAAATCTATTTTAAAAATTGATTCATTCAATACATGTTTTTTGATATGTAGGAGTCAATTATCAAATTCATAATTACAAGAAACAAAATTATGTAACAATTATGTCATTTCACAATATATTGATATTATTATTATCATGCAATGTTAGGCAATTTACTCACAAGTTATAACTAATAAATTGATGCTGGGTCAATTTCAAAGCATGTGTAGATCATATCATTTTTAAAATTAGTTGACAATGACAAGTAATGAACCTAGAGCAACTAACAATGGAATGAATTGGAGTTTGTTTGGTTTGATTGACATAACTATTGAAGGAACAAAGGAGTAAATGCTTATGTGGGAGGGAGACAAAATCCGGAAGAATGTCAATGGAAGGGAGATGGTGATGAAACAACCAAGCAGTAAACGACAAAAGACTGTTGCCGTTATGAGTCCTTTTAAATGAAAAAACATTTGCGACTTCCAAAATCAAAGTGGAAGAGAGAATCTCACAGCGTTGGTCAATCCTTAAGCTTGCAGGCTTTACAGTAATGCAATTTCTCGTGCTGCTTTTCTATCCATCGTTGTCAAACCGTTTCACTTTTCACTGTTTGGACTTTGGCCTTTCTTCGGAAGCTTTTGCTTTTTACAAGTGCAAGATTGATTAATGTCTTAGGATGAGTCATGTGTCACCATGTCAACCGTGGAAATCTTTGCCAATATAATTGTCTTGGAAGATAAATTACACTTTGTATTTGTATATCGTACTAGAATTACAATATTATTATTTGTTATTTATTGACTTAAATATTTATTCTGTCTGTGTAATTTAGTATATTTTTTTAAAATTTTTGTCATTGTAAATTTTTGTTTGTTTTAATATTTATAAAATTTGTTTTTTTTTGTCTTAAAATATGTTAATTTTTTTAACTACTCAGTATTTTATTATTATTTAAAGTGCTATTTAAAATTATTTTAAAAAAATAAAACAAACACATTTTATAATAACTAAAATAAAAAAAATATTTAATTATAACAACGAAAAAATATTTAAGTCTTATTAGTTGAAAATTTACATTCTAATTAAAGTGTTATGGTTTAATTTATCTTAGTAAACAAATTTTTGATTTAATTATTAATATTTTTAAAGAAAGAGTATTATTCTTCATTTGAACATATTACAAATATATTTATACTAACATTTATGCCAAATGAAACATTATCTAATATATCTAACTAATTTAGCAAAAGAATCACACAAACACACACACACACATATATATATATATATATATTAATGTTTGTGTATTAATAATATAAATATTTTTACACCTTTATTTAATCATAAATTATCATTTTAATTATTTTAAAAACATATTTTCAGATATTTTATTTTAGTTAGCTGCTCACTCGGTCCACATATTTGGATTAGTAAAAAAAATAGAACTAGACAAATCAAGGAGAGAAAAGACTCATTGATCAATTCTAGCTATGGTTCTATTTCTTTATTCGGTCATAGAAGTGAAAAATCAATTAGATAGAGTATAACCAATTTTAGATGATTGAATTCCTTTTTGTCATTCTTAAACAAGTTTTGAGAAAACTTAATTGATCTATGATTTATGTTTTCAACAATTTTTTATATTATGATTGAATAAATTTATAAAATTTTATTTCTCTATATATAATTATTTTTTATCTTTTGAAGTATATATTTTGATTCTTAGTCTTTACCTAAACATTTATTGATTGGAGCGTTAAAATACTTGTTAGTGCATTTGCTTTGACATAAAACAGTACATCGCTTAATAGAACCAAGGCAATAAAGAAAAATAGCATAGACGCTATAAATTGTATATTTGCTTTGAAGCATGTTGAAATATTTTTAGTCATTATATTATTGATGTGAATTGACAACTTAAAACATTAAGGGATTCGAAGCATTTATACTAGTATGCACATTGAGATGACGAAACTAAAAATCAAACATGTACTATATGTGACAATCAACACCTATGCTTTATCGCTGGAAAAAATAAAACTCTGCTTTATCCATTATATGCATGCTTGTTTGGTCACATGTGTTGGACATATTTTTCTGCATCAATCAAGAAGCTGTGGTGTGAATTGTTGCGTCCACGTTATTCTACTGCTTAACATGAATTTTTACATCTATAACGTATATTTAAAACTGTATAACTATAAGCAATCGTCAAACACGGTAGAGCTCCGTTCCCCACACATTGACCATGATCCACCAAACAATGTTAATATGAAATGTTTTGATTTTTTTTCTTCTATGTTTGTTATTTTGTTTCTCTCGTTTGTTTTCACTTCGTAATTGTAAAGTTGGAAATATTAGCATAAGCGAAGGGGAATTTGAGGTACATATCGAATGATAATCAACAATTGAGGTCGATAGTTGTGTTCTAGTAGTTCACTTCCATTTAGGTGGCGATACATCCACGTCCACGTGTTTATCTATAGGTACGTATTACTGTTAGCTTGTTGTTCTATACGAAAATCCATATAAATTAAATACCAATATTTTTTTAAAAATAGTTCATATTAAAATCAACATTTTTATCTTGGCAGTGACTAAAAAGGAGGGATACAAAAAATAATTAATACGAGAAAGGGAGTTAAACTCTAAATGATAAATGATCAGACATTTTAAAAAAGGGTAAAAATATTTAATAATCTAAGCTCAATTAAAGTCTAATGATGTTGCGTTTTTATCTGCCAAAGATTTATTTTAAAATTTACAAAACAATTATAAAAACACAGTTTAGTTTTTTTTGTTTAATCAATAAGCTGACAATAAAAATAAAGAGATAAGAAAAACAAACACAATATAATTATTTTGATTCATCTTAAGAAATCATGTGAGTTGTAATCTTTGATTATAATTATGATTTAACTATACTATAGTTTACAAGGCAATAAACCTTACTTCATCGAGTATTCGTGATTAGTTGCATTCAAGCTAAAATTTAAATATTGTTTTATAGAATCTTCAATAGAGTTGCTTAACTTGATTCTTAAAATTAAGCAACTTGCAAATATCATTGAAGCAAACAAATTCTTAAACATGTTTGGTTAACTGTTCAAATAATATTTTTGGATACTAATTTTTTGGGGAGCAAATTCAATTTCGTGACATATTTGGTTATTGTCAAAAGTATGTTTTTGGTCTGAAAATTCAATTTTATAGAAGTAATATATTAGATTACTTTTACAAACTTTAATTCAAACATGCACAAACTTTTTACTCTTATAAAAAAATGCTTATATAAGTAGTTATCGTCAATGTTGCTTAACTATCATTTTTTAAAAAGTAAAAAAGTGAGTTACTGAGTAAATAGGTAAAATAGGACCCACTAAAAATAAGTTAAGAATTTAAATTGATTTTCTATCATTGAAGTGAAAATTAGTCAGCATTCTTAAAATTTATGCAGCAATAAGAGAGAGATTAAAAAAATTCAAGATTTCAAATTAAGTTATTGCATTGGAGACACTCTTAGGTTTGAATTTACTCTCTAAAACTTGTAAATAAAAACTGTTAATTATAAGTTATTTCTTAAATGAAATATAATCAACAAAAAATAAAGATAACTCAAAAGAGCCTCTAAAAGAATTAATTTAATGTATATAGAGAAATAAATGAAATTGTGGATACAGAAGGAAATGTTAAGTGTGGTCTCATCTAAACACACAAGCATCTAAATTAGTAAATCTCCATTTTTCTTGATCATTTACAAAAGAAGCGTATATGAGTAAACATGGAAGACCATAAACTCGTTTGAACTCCCGAATAATTTGAACCTAAAACTTGGAAAAAATATTATGTTTTTGTTTCCTATATTTTTCATGAAAATATTGTTTTTAGTCTTTATAGTTTCATAGCATACAACTTAATTTATTTAATGTATTTTACAAAAACACTTATTTTTAGTCTCTTTTCACGTAATTCTCACAAACAAAATTAAATTTTGTCTAACATGACAAATAAAATGCATTTATAGTTTTTTTTCTTCTTTCCCTTTAATTCTTGATCTGAGATTTTAGCTTCTTTTCATTTTTTTTCTTGCTGTGGTCTTAGTCTCCACATTTTAAAAAATCCACAATTTTTAATTAATTAAATTATTTCTTGATTTTTTGATACATAAAATATTTTCTGAAGATACTTAAATAATTATGTTAAATTTAAGGCTTTATTTTATTTGTTTGACAATGGTTAAATATACCCTACTAAATTAATTTATATACCTCCCTTTCCCCTTATTTTTCACTATTTTTCCCGAAACATCCTTACAATTTGGCTCCCAATTTCAATTCCTTTCCTTCCTCCCCAACTCACCCTCTTTCTCGGCCGCACAGCCCTAGGACAACCTTGGAGGTGAAGAATAAAGGGAGTCTGGAGTCTGAAATTTATTTTGATATGTACTGTGTTGTGTTTTGCTTATGGTTTCGGTTGGGATAGGTTATATTTAACATTTGCCATTTGTTTTTGCTTAGGGTCCAAAGTTGATTTTTATCATGTGTGCGAGCCTTCCCTTCAGCCCCTACAATGTTATTGGGCCTGATGAGTGATGAGCATACTGAACAGGCCCACTGCTGAAATCCAGAGGAAGTCCACACGACGCCGTTTTTCAGAGAACAAAATCCCAGAACAACAACTAAGACACAGAAATCGGACAATAACCTAAACCTAAACCTTACCCTGCAAAGTGTTGAATTTACAGCGTAGTAGTAAAGTGAGTGGAGAAATCGAATTTGAAAAGATAATAGATAGTAACAGCACCATTCATTACTTATCAGAGATGGCTACCGTTGAAAGTAGAAGCAAATCAGTGGTCTTGGCTCTCTCCAAGTACCTTCCATTGGATCCTGTAAGTGCATGCTATGTTTTTTTTTTTTCCTTCCAATTTTCCACTCACATTTTCGTTGAGCACTTCAAAACCCATGCAGAACAGTTTCATTAGGTTGCATTGCATTTACCTGTTAGTATAATGTTGAGTTATTGGCTTGATTTCACAGAAAACCAAAACGGTGTTTTTTTCTCTTTTCCAAATATCCAACTAAAATCGAGACTAGGCGCTGTTTGTATAAATTTTTCTATGAACACTTAAAAGAAAAGAAAACAAGAAGGTGAAATGAATTGAGGTTTTTGGAGAAGTTAGATGAGAGAGTTTTTATAAAAGTTAAGTGCATAAGATGATTTTATCTTACAAGAGAAGCTCAATTATTCATTTACCTTCTTATTTTTGTCTCCTATAAGTTCTTATGGATTAGTTGATCATCAACATCACCATCAACAATACCTTTAACCCAAGTTAATTAGAATCGGTGTTAGATGAATCCAATAATAGATATGAGGAAGGTGAAAAAAAAAAGGAGGAGATGAAAAAGGATAAAAAAGACAAAAGAAATTAAAATAAGATAAAAGAAAGGAATGGTGAAAGAAGGAGGAGAAAAATGAAGATGAAAAGAACTAAAAAGAGGCTGTCTGAAATATAGTGATAATAACGGATCTAATCTTTCACTAAGTTTATAGTTTTTTTCCATTCCGTCCTAAAACACACCTTCCGCCAATCTATATCCTATTTCATTAAGTCTTGTTTAATTACCTTTTCCCAGGTAAGTTTTGGTCTACTTTTACCTCTCTTTGTAACGAGCTCTTAGTAACAAACTTTTGTTTTTACGAGAGCATCTAGGAGTCGTCTCATTACAGGCCCAACCCATCTCAATCTATGTTCCCTGATCTCTTCACTCACTAGTACTAGTGCTACTTTTCGTCGAATATTTTCATTTCTTATCTTATCCATCTTTGTATAATCACACATCCATCTTAACATCCTCATTTCTGCTACCCCTATTTTATGCTCATGTTCTTTATGTTCTGGCCAAGATTCAACTTCATATAACATTGTAAGTCTTACAACTGTTCTATAGAATTTTCTTTTTAGTTTAAGGGGAATTTTGCGGTCACACAATAATCCAGATACACTTTACATTTCATCCACTTTTTTCTGATTCTATGATTTACATGCTCATCAATCTCTCTACCTTTTTGCAAAATTGATTCCAAGTATCTAAAAACGTCTTTTTTGGGTATTTCTTGACCAAGGAGATGCACGGGGTCTTGATCACCATCTCTTACCAGCGAAAACTCACACTTCATATACTCAGTCTTGTTCTGACTTATTGTGAATCCTTTAGACTTCAAAGTGTTTCTCCATAATTCAAGTTTCCTATTAACTGCTTATGGATTAGTTGATAGATGCTAAAAATATTAGCTGAGTCCTTAGTATGAGTTCTCAACTTTAGTATGATAATTATGGTGATGCAAATTCTAATGCTCTTTCTTTGCTTGCAGAGTGTTGTTCCAGCCGATACTTCAGACAGTGATATTAAGAGTCTTTACTTGAACATCATAGCGGTATCAGGACATGAGGTTAATCACTCTGATGAGGTAACCGGGCTCTAACTCTATTTGATTAGGCCATTAACATCATCAGTGTCACATGCTTCTGCTTCCCTTGCTTATTCCCTTCTTCTCCTTTCTTTGGATTTATAAGAATACTGCATGTGGTTATGCCCTTGATCCATCAGAAAATAATATCGTATGCTAACTGTAGTTGTTGGATGTTAAGTGTCTGTTTGACTTAGTTTTGAAAAAAATATTATTTCAATACAGTAATTGCTTATATGGAATAAGTTCAATGTTTGGAAATAGTAGACAAAAAATGGTTTTAAGGTAACCTGTTTCATTTGGATTGTTTGGAAGAATCTTTTTTATGTAGTAAAATTACAAAAATGATTTTGAAGTTTTTTGTTTTTTGTAGTTGGTTTTGTATTTAAATTAATCAATTGTTGGGGATAAAATTGAAAAATTAAGGTTACCTAAAATATAAACTGTTTGCTTTTCATCTAAGCTCCAAAAATTTGTTTATCATCAAAAAGCTATTTCCTTTGTTGAGATTATGATCTTTGATTGTGAATTGTAATTCAAATTGCTAAACACATTTGAATAATAACATCAACACTTTTTTTCTTCTATCAACCAGATTATGTGTCCATTTGGCAAACCTCCATAGTCCATAATCAATTCCTCCCATTGTGAGACACGCTTCAGTGTAAAATCTGTGGCTGAGATTAATTTTAACACAGACTCTTATTTAATTCAATGCTCAAAATTAATTCTATGAAAATCAATTTTACCTAATTGGGAAACAAACGGGCCCTTGTAGTCTTTAAAAGCAATCTAATCCAAACATGCTATAATTGGCGGTTCCTTAACAAAATTGATATGCTCCCCAGAACTTGCATGTTTTGTGCTTTTCCTGTTAATTATCCTGAGTTGTATATTATTCAAATTCAAATTAGGTGTTGAAGTGGGTAGCGTTTGCAGAAGCCTTCCCTGTGGCCCTTGATGCATGCTTTGAGAATCTCAAGAGATTAAATGATGAACTGTCTGAAAAGTCTGTGCTTCTGGGCAATGGATTGAAACCCTCTGAAGCTGATGTTATAGTGTATTCAGTGATTCATTCTTCCCTGGTATGCATTTTCATATTCATCATACTTGCTTTCAGAATACAGGACTGCTTCCCCACCCCTTGTGTTGTGAACTTAAATAGTTGGTCAAACAGGATTTTTTGGTCTTTAATGCTCTTACTTTCTTGTTTGTTAGTATTTATGCATCTAACATATATCAATTTGTATAAGATTCTTGATTTGTGTTGAAGATATATCTAACCATTTTGTTGGACTAATGTTATCTTAATCTTCTTTTGCACTAAAGAGTTGATGATAATCATGATATAATTTAATCATTAAGGTTTTAATTAGATATCTCTGGTTGCTTATTGCCAGATCAACCTTTCAGATACAAACAAGGAAAAACTGCCACATGTATTGAGATGGATGGATTACATCCAGGTAATGCTACACCTTACATGTGCTTATGTTCATGGCTATTTATGTATAGGATATTATACTACGTTGCTACTCATACTTGATATTTTCTGCTAATTGGTGCTACTTCCACAGTAAATTGTAGGAATCTTGAGAATCTGTGACTGTAGTTGGTTTAGATGAAGGCTATTTTTATCTTGTCATCTCTACTACAAATGGCAAAGATTAAAAGCTAATTATCTTTTCAAATAGTACATAAATTGAGTAGATTGTTTATGTACTGAGGTGACACTCCTCTGCATTATAAATGGACTTATTTTATTTGCATTTTTACGCTTTCAGCTTTGTTTCAAATGGGACATTAGCCATGTAGGACCTCAAGGCCACAGTTTTAAATGGTTGAGATTCGTGCATCAAGTTTAAAGCCCATTTCTTAATAATTATTTAGGCTTTAATATCCTACGAGTTGTTGCAGTGTGTTGTTGTCTAGCTATGTTGAGTTTACCAAAAAATGCATTTATTTAAATTTTACTCTCAACTTTGTAACAAGACCATTCATTAATTGTTCTGACTGTATGTTATTCTTTCACCAGCACAAGCAAGAATTTGTAGGTTTATTTGAGAAAATATTGTTGCAGAAGCCTGGATTTGAGCCCCCGGTGAGACATCATTCCATTGCTGCCTTTTGATTTTCTTCATATAGATTAAACAAATGTAAGGCGCAAAGCATTCAGCTGTAGTAATTTAAGGCATTTATTTAATAACATTTCTGGAAAATAAGGAACAGATTTAAACAAGTTAAATTTGTATATTTATTTCTTGTTTTAGATTTCAACAATTCATTAAAGAATTAGATATCAAATATCAAAATAAAAATAGGTTTCATACAAATATTCCTTAATGTTTTTATAACTAACTGGGTCCAATTCAGAAAGAATTTTATTGGTGTTGACATGGTAGTCAACATTGCCCAACAATTTGCTGATGTGTAAGTCAATATCTATCTAGACAATTTTGGGTGATTTTGGTCCCAAATTCCAATTGAAATGAAACATTTTGAAAAACCAGTTGAATCTTTTTCACTCATGGACTAAAATGAAAAATCACATGCTTTTGGGGAACTCTAATTAAACCTTCTAGTTAGATTGACTACAATACAGATATCAATGAGTGCCTGTATCAAGTTCTAGATTTTTATGTATTACTTTGATTTAATCTGGCCTGGTGCTAAGTTCCTTAAGTATGGCCTTTGTATTTTGGCATGCCAAAGCTACTGTGAACTGTCTACTGCTAAGTGCTAACTAAGCTTGAGCAGTGTAAATAAAAAACCCAGCGCTACTGTGAACTGTCTACTGCTAAGTGCTAACTAAGTTGAAGCAGTGTAAATAAAAAACCCAGCATGTCTACTTCAACTTAATGGTCTTTTCTTTCTAAGATAATGCAAGTATCCTTAAAGAATTGTGAATACAGTTTGAACTTTGAAATGGACAGTGTTTATGCTTGTCAATATCCTTAAGAATTTCAATCATGCACCCTAAGACAGGCATATGTAGATGTGTGATGCCTAATAGCTTCTTAGTTTTTCATTCCCCTGATATTTTTTGAAGGTAACACAACCTGTTGGAGCTGTGGAAGCTGATTTAAAATCAAACAAGACTGAGCAAAGTGTAAAGAATGTCGACAAGTCCGAAGTAGACTCAAGCAAGGATAAAAACAAAGCTGAGGTAAATTAATCTATTGCTTTTTCACAAAAGTTCCTATTAAATATATTTTTGCTTTTATTTTACTCTAAATTTGAAACTAGATCTTAGTCAAAAGTGACAACAGTTACCTCATTTGAAAAAAAATGACAAACTAAGAATACGAAATTGATTTTAAATACTAATTTAGGCTAACAATTCTTGATGTACAAGGTTGGAATGGTGATAACTAGTAACTTTTTCACTCATGATTTGAATTTCCCTCAAGCTTGATATTTATTTGGATAGAACAATACAATCATATGTTACTTGAGAAGATTGGGTGCTATAAATGCTGATTTTTATTACAAACTCCTTGTAGTTTTTGTAGTTATATCATAATACAGTTTCTTCACTCTGGCTTTACATTTGATTTCATTTGTTTTTGGACAATAAGGGAAAGGCAACAGGGGGAAAATCAACTGGAGACAAAGAACCTACCAAAGCCAAGGCAAAACCTGCTGACAAAGGAGTGGCTGAGAAAGAGAATGAAGTTAGCGTCAGTTTGCTTAATATTCAAGTTGGATTAATTCGCAAAGCGTGGAAGCATCCATCTGCAGATAGGTCATTTGACAAACTAACTGAAAAGGCTTTTATAAATAAACAAAATCTTAAACTGACATTAATAGAGTTTGATGCTTCTGTATTTTGATATGTTTGACGTGAATATTAATATCAATGGACTTAAATTATGCAGTTTGCTAGTTGAGGAGATAGATGTTGGGGAGGACAAAGTGCGGCAGGTTGTTAGTGGTTTGGCAAAGTACTGCAATCCTGATGAGTTGACGGTAATGTAGTTTCTTAACTGTGTGCAATGGTTGGTTGTATTCATTGTAATTAACTCTTATGTTTCTGCTGTTTGATTTCATTCTGTAGAATCGTCGTGTTGTACTTATAACAAATGTCAAACCTGGAAAACTACGGGATGTGATGTCTCAAGGATTGGTATTGATGCTCATACTGGTTGCATTTGCTAAATTGGTTTGCTGTGTGTAGCTTTTGATGGTCAAGTAATAAGTAATCTTAAAGTCATATATGCATTTGGCTCCCCTTTGCAGGTCTTATGTGCTTCGAATGAAGGTCCAACCATTGTGGAGCCCTTGCTCCCTCCAGAAGGATCACAAATTGGGGAACGTATTTATTTTTCTGGGTAAGCTGTTAAAAATCTTTTAGACGAGGCAGTCAGTAATGTATTTCATGGTTGAGTAACTTGTTTTATCCTCTATCTAAAATATTTAGAGTGAATATCTCTATTTCATCCAACTATGTCTTGGTAGCTCAGAAGTTCATAGTTTGCCGTGGTCTAGTCCCTTTCTAAATTTGGCTACTTTCAGTTAGACGTGGGTAGTGATCGGGTCAAGGTGTAAATGGATTGAGTTAGGTTAGGATTTACAAGGCTTGAGCCTGTCCTACTTTACAAATCAAAGGTCTGAGCTTTGCTTTGTTTACTTGATATGGACTTTTTTAAGGCTTGGCTTGACCTTTTAAAAGTTTGGCTTAGCTTGGAAGTCTATTTAAATGCCTACTTTGTGGTAAAGGTCTATTGAATTTGAATAAGTTACAAACTTCTAAATAGGCTAATGAGTCTACACTTGTATGCAAGCTAGTGAATTTAATCCTTTAAATAGGCTAACAAGTATATAATTTTAAAATATTATAGTAATAATTTAATACAATATTATTATTATTATTATTATTATTATTATTATTATTATTATGGAATTATCTGTATTTATTTAAATAGGTTGGTCTGTTGAGCCCAAAAGACTTTTTGAATGACTAGAAGACTAATCTTTTTAACTAAATAAGCTTTTAAAAAAGCCTTGATCTGACCTTTTTAGCAAATAGGCCTGCCTAGCCTGATTTGGGCCCACTGTGGACTAGGCCATAGGTTCTTGACAAGCAGTTTGACCTATTTTTGTCCCTAGTAATGGGCTAACCTATACTGATCAGCCCAACCTTAAAACAATTTGATGAACGGGTCAAAGTGGGTTTGGCTTGCTTTAGCCTCTCTAGGTTGACCAGTTGGCAGTATCCTTTTTACTTGGGATTTTTAAGTTTTTTTTTTAAATAAAAAAGTATATAGTTTTGGATACTATTTAGACTTTTGGGCTATGAAGCCATGCAGGCTTGAGACTTTTTTTTTAATAATTGAGTAAGAGGGCTAGTTTTAGAAAAAACGTTTTATTTTGTTTAACATTTAGTTGGTTAGCAGGTGGGTTAGTGGGATCGCAATCTGTTTAATATACAGGTTAAATGAACCGGTTTGTAAAGTTATGTTTAAATAGACCTGCTAATTGCCCAGTTTTAATTTGATGGTCCCTATCTGTGCTGATTGTAGGCTAAACTAGCCTGCCCTTGCTGAATAATGACAATATATTCCCGTTGGATTTCTCATTGCCCTTAACTGAAGCTCGGTAGAATTGCGTCAAAGTATTAGCAAATATTAGCAAAGTAGAAAAGCGGAGACAAATTATGTTTGGGTACCCATTTAGTTTTGATATATCCTCTTCATATCATAGTTTGCCAAATACCTCATCACTTTGTAATATACCTATATACCTTTCATTGGATCTGGAGACATCACTTTAATTATAATGATAAGATCGAATTTAATATAAGGATCACTGTGCCAGCCAGCCATCAGGCAAACTGAAGTATCAAACATAGATATAGCCCCATTTTAAGGTATATCATATCTTTAGATATTTGATGAAAGATACCAGTAGTATCGGTGAGTAAAAAGATGAGGGAGTGTAGATTGAGGTGGTTTAAGTACGTAATGAGATGGTCCCTAGATGCTCCCGTAAAAACAATAGTTTGTTATCAAGAGCTCAACACATAGAGAGATAGAGGTAGACCAAGACTTACCTGGAGAAAGGTAATTAAACAAGACTTAATAGAGTGAGATATAGATTGGTGGACAATGTGTTTTAGAAAGGAGTGGAGAAAAACTATAAGTTTGATAGAGGGTTAGACCCGTTATTATTTCTATGTTTCAGATGGTCCTTTTTTAGTTCTTATCCTCTTTATATCCTCCCTCCCTTCTTTCATCATTCTTTTCTTTTATCTTGTTTTCTTTTCTTTTGTCTTATTTCCTTTTTTATTTTATTTTTTATAACTTTCTCGTATTTATCATTAGGTTCATTTATCATTGATTCCAATTGACTTTAGGTTAAAATTGCTATTAATGTTGATGTTGACGTTGGCCAATACTTTTTCATTCCAACTGTATAGCACTTGACTAGAAACTTGCATGTGGTTCAATTTTTAGTTTGTAGCATTTGTCTTATTGTGCTTTGGATATAACTTGCACTTGAGATCATTAATTATACCGATGCTTTGTCGTTCTAATTTAGAATTGATGGAAAGCCAGAAGATGTGCTAAACCCAAAAAAGAAACAGCTGGATAAGATTACACCGGTATTTTCTTTGCACTCGTTAACTTTGCATTTGCATTTTTTAAAATTCATAATGTTTATACGAGAAGCGATGATGTTCACAAGCTCATGATACTTTTTCCATGCAGCATCTTTTCACTGATGACAAGGGGGTAGCCACATACAAGGGAATACCATTTATGACGTCTGGTGGACCATGCACATCATCCATTCCCAGAGCAACTATTAAATAATGGAGATATGGCCCATTCATTGTTCTTCGCCACTCACAGATTTTTGGTACCACAAAATATTTGAAGTTTTGATTACGTTAATGAGACGTTACTATCTTGTTGATAAGCTTATGCTGCAGTTGCACTTGCATGGTCTTAAATGCTACAAATATAATCTTGAATCCAATGATTCTTGAGTTAATACCATAGTAACTTTTGTAAAAAGAACGAAAGACTATTTGAAATTATACAACCTACCAACCAAGGGTTATTATGCAGGCCTTCAATGCTGCAGTTATAATATCGAATCCATTGAGTCGAGTTAATGCTACAGCAAACTATATACATTGGTAAAAGAACATAAGATTGAAGTTATACAACCAGGCAGTCCGCGATTATTACAATTCGTCATAATTATACAAGATCTAAGGCTGCGAATAATTCTCTTGGATTAAAGAAGAAAAAAAAAATGCAAGAATCAGGATGGCTACGAGGCATTTTGGTCAAAAACTATTTCAAGATGAATTTACCGAAATAATAAAGGGCTAAAAAAGAATTAGCTGCAAGTTTGAGGTAATTTTGTCAAGTTGGTATGTTGATAACTTGATTTGGTTGAATATAAAGGTCTACAAAAATTATAGCAAATGTGTAAGGACTAAGGACAAAGATGGTCGAGCCGGTGGAACAACATATCCTGTTGAAAAAAGGTCGTGTGTAGAAATAGCAAAGCGGTTCAATTTGTCCTCACTCACTTTCAATTGTCAACATAATTGACCCGTCAACAAGAGTTGAAAAATGCTATTGATAAATGATAATTCACCCCAGTTTTTTTTATAACCATGATATTTGTACTGTTTTAACCATAAAAACAACAAATATATAAGCTTATTGTTTTAATAATATAACGTTTAAAATGAAAAACCAAATTTATAGATTTGTCACGCATAAATAAAAAAAATTATATCGCTTATAATTTTATAAATCTATCTCTCTGGAACTGGAAGACAGGGCCTTGGGAAAAAGAAAAACCGTGAATGTGAATGAATGACGTATATTGCCGCGTTTGGAAGGTGTTTGGTGAATCTCTGTCAAAACTGTAGCTTGGATTGGATTTGATTAGGGTCAGCCAGTTTACTTTACAGGTTGACTGAATGACCGTGTCACTCCAAATATTCACTAAATGCCAATCAAAAATATATGATATATTCACATTTCTTCATCCACTTACCCTTCGTTATGTTATGTGCTTTCTTCATGTCTTTCCAGATTTAGAAATAAAAGCGACCATATTGTGAGGCTAGTGCTAGTCTACCTCAACCACCCGAACATTCAAGATTCCAACAAAAATAAAACCAAATGTAATTTTTTTAGATAAGAGCAAATCCAATAGTCTTTTCGTTCACCATTTACTCTAGTGTACAGACTACAGGTGCTTATTAGAGCATATCAATGTCAATTATTGGTCCGTGAGTATTTTAAGTAATGATATGGAATATTATTTTACTTTAAATACTTCATTGAATTTTGGAATTATAAAATTAAGATTTTTCTTTATGATTTAACTACTTAATTATTTGTGAAAACAAAGATTATTTCAACAATCAGTTGTTAGTATAATCAATTGTAGAAATAGATTTTGTGTTAATATATATTAGGTGAAAAGTAATTTAAAGATAATTTATTTTATTTGATTTTTTTAAAAATCATTTTTTATAATAGAATTTCAAAAAGAACACATGAAGTTATTAATAATATTGATTTTGTATTTTTTTTAAATATTAATTGGGGAATAAGATCAAGAAAAATTTATTTAATTAAAAATAATTTGATAGCTTCTAATCATATAAATTTTGCTTATAAAAAAATCCTATAAAAAAAAGCATTTTTATTACTTTGATAATTTTATCAAACATGCTATATTTTTTGTGATGAGAAGAGTTGGGCAGAAAAAAACAGGAAAGAAGAATATATATTTAGAAAAGATTTTTTTTGTTGTTTTGGTGAAAGGAAAAAAAATAAAAAAGTACAAAAATCTTGAGATTTTTTTGGTAAAAAAATCAGCACAATAAACAACTACAAAAACGAGATTATCCCCCACCCAGAAAAAAATGAAGTGGGAATCATTCTCAACACCAAATTTTACCAACCAGTAAGCACAAATGTGAGCTTACCTCAACTCAACATGTGCTCCCAAAGGATATGATGTTCAAATCTTTAGAAAGGAGATCTTTTACGTGAGCAATAATCCCTGCATACTTATCCCACAGGCTGATGGATCTTGTTTTTGACCAGATCAAAACCCATTTTGAGTCACAACTGCAAACTAGGTCACCAAAAATAAAAAGAAAATGAATTAGATATTTAATGTCTTTTTTGTCCTAATTGTAAAATGAGATTGTTTGAGATTATAAGATTGAGGTAATGATAAAAAATTCAATTTTTGTTATTAACAAAAAAAATATTTATCTATAAAAAATAAAAGAAGAGAAAGATCAAGATAATTTTCATAAGTGAGAGAAATAAAAGAATGATTGAGGAGATAAAATAACTTTATGCAATTAAATCCCACATTAATTGTTTTCTTCTTTTCTATTTTCTCTAATATATTCAAAGCAATGCACTCTCTCAGTTTTACACGCCTGATGAAAAAAAAGGAAAGAAAATTTCATCCTCTGTATCTGCACTATACTCTCTTTGGATTCTGATAAGATGGGACCATGAGCTAAAGTAATTTAATTTCCCCAAGTCAAACCAAGTTTTCGATACTGTTTGACTCTTATATAGTATATAGCACTGACACGTTCAAATTTCAATGGCTCTTGTTGACGCAGGAAGAACACTTGGACACGGATTTGATACTAGATTCTATAGACTGCATGTGTCTCTCTTATTCTGTAACTAGCTAGTAGCACCTTGATGACAATCACACGCTCACATTGGATTTCATTTCTGCATCCTAAGATGCGATCATGTGATCCGTACGGTTAAACAGACAGTGGAGGCAGTAAGAAAAACTAAATAATTTAATCATACTTATACATAAATAACATAAACAATTAGATTAAGTGTGAAAAAACTAAGATCATAAATACTTCTCGCCATTGCTCACCATTTTGAGTCTTTGGATTGCACTGAAGATCTTTCTTGAGTCTTCTAAACTCTAATTCTAAAGCACTAGATGGTGTATATGCTGATATATATAGAATGAGTTCAGGGACCCAAGAAGGCTGTAGATACACTTATTTATAGACCACTTGCCATTAAAGGGTCAGTTACGATGTGCTAAAGGAAGGGATGTTAACGTTGCAAAAAAATAGGGGATGTGGGTAGTGGTTAGTTTCCTGAATTATTATTATTGTTGACCATTATTAGGTTGGTTACATATATTTTGTAATTTCAAAATAAAAACCAACATTCTCCCACTTGGTCAACATGTTCCTTAATTTACATAACAAGAAATAAAATGCATGAATCATGGCGATAAGTCCTCTTAATAATGAGTATTACCTTCCATGTATTACAATACATTATATCCCTTAGCCCATACAACTTAATGAATAAACTCAATGTTTATTCTAGGTCCAAACTTAATTGATGTTTTTCAGAATAAATAACTGTAGATGCGCATAAACTTAATGAAAAACATCACAATAGAGTTTCTTAATATCATTCTTACAATGAAAATCACATATGGGAACCAAGTCCTATCTTTTTCACATGATCCTTAAATTTAAATGGTGGCATGCCCTTAGTTAAAGGATCAGTAATCATTAATTCAATGCTAATATGCTCAATAACCACTGTATTATCTTTAGCACGTTCTCGTATGGCTAGATACTTAATGTCGATGTCCTTGCTTTGACTACAACTTTTGTTATTCTTAGCCATATAAGCAGCATCTGAATTATCATAGTATATCTTCAATGACTTAGAAATGGAATTCATAACTCTAAGCCCAGAAATGAAACTACTTATCCATACACCATGTAAGGTAGTCTCAAAACAATAAACGAACTGAACCTTTATAGTGGAAGTAGCAGTCAATTGAGATCTGCCTGACACTTCTCCAAGACACAGCTCCACTAGCTAGCATAAAATATATCCCAAAGTCGATTTTCTCGAATCAATGCAATTAGCGTAGTCTGAATCAGAGTAGTTAATTACTTCCAAATTGTCAGTCCGTCTATACATAAGCATATAATCTTTAGTCCCTTGAAAGTATCTTATCACTTTCTTATGTGATCTAAAGAGTCTTAATATATAATTTAAATGATTAAAGTTGTTGTGGCTAGACTTTAATCAATTAAATTATAAAGATCACAAAATGTCATCCACATAGAGAATAAGAAAACAGATTTTGCTCCCACTAACCTTCTGGTATATACATTGATCCATAATATTTTCCACAAAACCAAATGAGGAAA
>PYAF01003243.1:1076558-1097106 GCA_007407185.1 Glycine tomentella
AGACTTTTTGCTACTTTGCAGAGATCCAAAGTAAATATGGTAATCACAGACTATTGCATGCCAGGGATGACAGGCTACGAGCTACTTAAGAAAATTAAGGTATATCAGCTTTTTATTCTTTTTTACTCATTAGATGCATTCAATCATGTAATATTAATAGCAACAACAAACTGCATTCTTTTTTAAACAGGAATCATCTGTAATGAAGGAGGTTCCAGTAGTGATCATGTCATCTGAGAACATACCAACACGAATTAACAAGTAAAATTCCTAAAATTCGCTATATAAAGTGCTATATTATATACTATTTAATCACATTTATTTGTCTCTAGAGGTGTAGATGTATTTTTCTAATGTTAAATCTGCGCTGTCAATTGTTCTGCCGAAAACAGGTGTCTGGAAGAAGGAGCTCAGATGTTCATCCTAAAGCCCCTCAAACAATCTGACGTAAAAAAACTGACATGTCAGTTAATGAATTGAGAAAGTGAGATTTGACTTTTTAGAGAGTATAAGCTTAAGCAAGAAGGCAAACTCTGTGAGATCTGTGGTCTGGTAATGTGAGCAGCATTCCAGAACCCTGCATTTGTCATGGCTGTGTATTGCTAAAATCTATATTATATAGGCCTTACCCTCTAATTTTAGTACTAGTTCAGGTGTAGGAATGCGTTTCATTGTTTTGAAGATGCTTTACTTTCTTTCACTCTTTCTTGTATTGACCTACATATTCCATTTTATTTTCCTAGAATATAATTCATGTTCTTTTTTTCAATGTTTAATCTATTTGGGGTTGGAGGAAGTTAGTTTTATTGCCACAATAAATTAAAATAAAATAAGATAAAATTGTAAAACCCCCAATAATCACCCAATACCTCTTGATGCAAAAAATGGTGGTTAATACAGACTTTTCCTGTGCCAAAATGCAGAATCATTGCGTTCACATCCAATATCCATGAATAATTTGTTTACAATGTTCTATAACCAAAAGAGATGGCTGAATTGCAAATTGGAGAACAATACACCTTAGAACAATTCTTCCAAAATTCCAATTTTTTTTATACATAATGTAAAGAATGATGTAAGCTATCCACTAGTATTACTACTATATCATCAGAGGAAATATAAAAGAACCAAAGTGAAAACTGAGAACCATTTATTCATCCTTCTCAACCGAAAAAATCCCGTTTTGGTTGGTGTCACCAATCAAAGTGCTTGCCATGGTGATGATGGTGGCGATGTCTGTGTTCATCCAAGCCTAAGCACTGCACTACAGGGTAACATGTGACAAACATGCACCTCCCAATACCTCGGAACATGCACGATGCTGCACGACAGGGACGGCGACAACATGTCATTAACTTCTTGCGCTTGTTCACTTTAATACTCTTCCTCTTCATCTCCTTGCCACGCTTCTGCCTCTCAACTTGTTGATCCATTTTCTATCATAACAAAAGAATCCCAGAAAGTATAATCACTGTTAGAACAAAAAAGATAAGAACTTTGGATAAACATGAACGTAACAAAATAACATGTCTCGTTACCTTAAACTTTTGGTGATAGGTTCGAGACAGGAACAAGCAAAATTGCTGTCAAGATGATGAGGGAAACAGCATCGGATGCAGTGGCTGTTGGAGAAAGAAAAAGATAGTGATTCTATAAAATAAAATAAAAATAAAACTAATTATGAAAAATTAAGCAAATAATATTCGTTTCGAGAGGCTACCACTGAGTGAAAATTGTGGCCTAGTTGAGATCTGAACAAGAGACTAGACAGAGCCTTTTACGCGTTTTGGTCTTTTAATTTGCATCCCAATATAAATTCTGTCCATGTTCTTTTGCTTCTTTTCTTCTCACATTTTCTTATTTTATTTATTCTTTTGGTTGTTCATTATGGTAGCTTTAATTATTGATTTCATTTTTTATCTTACAGGTTGCAATCAAACTCATTTATTTATAATCATGAATGTGACTATTCGCATTTCAATATGTTTATTTATTTTCCTTTTTTTTGAGAGAGGATTTACTTTTCTTTTTTCTATCTTCATATAACTTTCCATTTTTATTGCCATTTAATTTTTCTTTAAATAAAATTTAAAATTACTAATGTCTTTTTTATTTGTGGGAAAAATTACTAATGTCTACTGGTACTCTTTTAATTTTCATTTTATTTTAAAATTTTCTTATTTAATTTAAAAAATAAAAAAGTATTTAAGTTTACTATGAAATAATTAAAAAAAATGTCAAAATAAATAAATCAATACATTGTACATTTTTTATTTCATAAAATAAAAATGAAATAATTATAAAAATGAAATAATTTGAATGATGAAATACTTAAACAAGAGTAAGTTTGGAAAGTAAAATAAAAAAGGGAGGAATATAAATAGTGTATAGACATATTGGAGTACCAATAGTCCTATAGTTGTCATATTCATTTAATTTAGTTGTAACCAAAATTATTAACCGTTATTTCCAATATTTTATTTACTTTCACAACTCATCAAGTAACCAAAATCATGTCAAGTTTTGATTGTTCTTTTGTGTCAAATTGATCCACTGTTTCTATACCAAAAGAAAATAAACCATCGATTGTTTCTCTTTCTCACCTACAAATTAAGTGTTGTTAACCCAACCTCCCAACCCAACCCAACCCAACCCCCAAGCCTTCTAAAGGGTCCTTTGTGAATATCATGTGTGATGTAAGAATATATAGAAAGGGGCCATGGTATGTAGTGGTTTGGGTGGCAAATAGTGCAGCGTGATGGGTGATAAATCATAATTAGAAGGTTGGCATCCTCTATTGTATGTTCACATTGAAGAAGAAAAAAATAAATTTTATAAGGAGCTGCTGCCATGATTTGCTCCTATAAACAAATAAAAGATGGTTGAATGAACTTCAGAATGGACAAGGACAGTGGGAAAACTAGAATTTTACTTCTTTGTACGAAAATTAACAAACTCTACTATAAAGTGGCCACAAATGTCAAAACAGAGAAATATTCAATTCATTTTATTAACAAATTTATTTGCGATAATGGTAAACGATAATTAAGTACTTTACACTATTAAAACAAAGAATATGATCTAGGATTATTGTACGTGTTTATTCTTCATACAAAAATTAATGTATTGAAATCTTTTAATTTTATTAGTTTAAAAGCTAGTTTATTCCTTGTCGGTAAGTTCTTCTTTTGGGACTCGTTGGTATCTAGGTATCTATTTACGTATACGAATTGGAAATGACAGCAAAAACTGACGTAGAGAGGTCGTTGGTATCAAGGTATCAATTTACAAATATATATTTTTATTTAATAACTTAATAAAAAATAATCATAAGATAAAAATAACATGACTCCTAATTTTTAAAAACTGAGCATTAAATATTTATGTATTACATGTGTTTGGTGAAATTAACTTATAAACTATTGTAACTTATCAAACACATTAGTCCGTTTAAGTTTCTTGAAAATAAAAAACTAAGATGGTATTTTTATTTGAATTTTTAACTGTTTCTTACATTGAATGATATACTAAATGTGATATTTTTATCATAATAAAACTTTTTTAAACTAAAAAAGTTTAGATATTCACCTTTTCATGAGAATAACTTTGTGGAAAACATAGCTAAAAAACTATTTCTAAATAATAATATTTCTTGATGATGTTATTTTTCTTAAAAAAAGTAAAACAAACATGAAAAACAAGTTTTCCAACTTCAGAATTTTGGGAAATTAAAAATTTCTCTTGCTTCAAACGACCCCAAAGTGAAACGATTGATTTGTTAGGTTTGTGTGTTAGCAAGAAAGTTGATTAAACAAGTTATAATTAGGATTATAACAATATCTTTTGTGTGAACCTAAGGTATTTTTTGATCGAAAACTAAGATTAATTCTTTGAGATAAATCTATTAAGGGTATGATATATATCTCCCTATGTATGTTATGTCATATATATTGACTTTAAAATTAAGCTTTTTGACCACATACGTAAAAGAACATAATTATCTGTAAATCATACAACATTATGTGAATGGATTACAACAACAATAAATCATTTTATAATCGAAGATAGAGTACGCTATATATTTTTTAGGTGCATTTAATTTTTTAATCCTTTTTTTAAAATTTGTTCAATTGGATTAATGTATAAGTTCAATTTGAATTTATATATTATTTTTTACGAATAATTTAATAGTTGATACATCTAAAATTTTCATCTGAATAATGCTTAATTAGTATTCAAACATACACTCGACATCTACTTTGTTTTGTTGCGCCTTATTTGTACATCAAATCATTTCATACACTCGACATCTACTTTTTTATTTTTTTTGTTGCGCCCTATTTGTACATCAAATCATTAGTGTGACACGCAACTAGCCGGATATTTAATTACATGTAAAAAGAATGAATAAGTAGTTTGTATGACTGATCCTATAATTCATCTCCATTTTATATTTGAGTTTTATAGATAAAAAAAATGTAATTAATATGAAAATTTTTATTAAAGATGATCAATTAGACTTTTTAAGAGATTAATCATCAATAAAATTAGTAGATACTTCATAACAATATTATGATATAAAAAAAATTATATGTAAAGAGCTTTGTGCTTGTTTTTAACGTGTGAAGACGAACAACTAGAAGTTTAATTGGCCCTTGGTTTCAGAGGTTTGGTTAGTCAAAAGTTGATGGATAGTTGACATAGAAAAATTTGGTAAGTGCATAAAGCCATACCAAGTATCGGAGTCTAAATTATGGGAATCGAATTTAACAACATGGTTATTAAAAGATTGTTAAGTATGTTTTTATTCATGCTAAATTAAAGTTTTTTATTTTAGTTATTGTATTTTTTTCTTTTTAGTGTTTATAAATTATGTTTATTTTATTTTTTTTGTCTTCATACGTTTTAGATAATATTTTTTATTACTCAAAATGTTATCTAAAATATTTTAAGGATTAAACACAAAATAAACGTAAGAATTACAAATAAAAAAATAATTTTACAAGGATGAAAAATAAAAAAAAAACACAAAATTGCAAAAAAAAATGTATTTAAACCATTATAAAATTATCACTATTTGAATTTAGCTTTGAATAGTTATGGTAATGGTTATTAAAATCAAAGGAAAAAAAAGAAGATAAATTAAAACTAAAATCAAATAGTAAAATTCAAGAATGCAAGAGTGTTAGGATAAAATTCTCCCTAGTCCTTATTATAAGAAATCAAATCTATTTGTTTTTACCAGAGAAATCAAATCTCTTTTTCAAGTTAATAACCCTAATTTCAAGGTTTTTTATTTGGAAGAAAATGGTTTAGGATAATTTATATGATCACAAAAAAAATCAGAAGAAACTAAAAAAGAAATAGCAGCACCCTCTCAATAAACAGTAGAAAAAATAACAACACTTATTCGTATATTTGTAAGACAAAAAAAAAAAAAACGATGTGGTACAGAACATGTCTACTATACTAGGAATGGACAGTTAGTCAATCCAACGATAAGAAACACCAAATTATTAGAATTTTTTTTCGTAACATGATATTAGTACGAATTATCAGATTACTAGAGTTAGTAGAAGAAATAGTAACATATATGAAACTGCTCCTTCGTTATAATTAAATTAAATGGAAAAACAGTAAAATAAACAGGATGACTTAGAGGAGCATACAAAGGATAAAAGAAATTGAAAAGACAGACAAGTAAAAGGTAGGTCAAAGTAGCTCATATATTGCAAAAAGAACAAAAATTGCAATTTGGCTCATATATGGTAAACTCTCCACCCACACAAAGACAAACAAAAAGGGCCCTCTTTCCAATGGCCTAGCAAAACAAAATTGGAGCCCTAAAAGAAACTGCTGTAGTTAATAATTGCTTGATACACAAAAAGTAAGCATCAATTTATAAAGTTTCAATTCTGGAGCTGATTGCAATGTCATATAATATACCAATTTCTACTAAACTCAAAAGCGTCATCCATTCAATGTTGCATGATATATGTTCTTTTGAATATGGTGACTTTCTAGATTTTTTTAATCCAATTATTCTTTTTAACTTTTTTATCTGCACAACTATTTCTCCCCTAAATTATTAACATAATCATCCCCTATTACTATTCACAATGTGAATCTGGACCTCTCGAATTCACACCTTATTTATTTTTTTTTTTTTACTTTTTACGGATCCTGTTCAAAATTTGGTATCCCCAAACCCAAATTCTAAATGGTATTTTTTTGTTTTGATTGTTTTTATTTTGCAATTTTTTAAAAGTAAATTAGTAATATATTTAATTATTGTATTTCAATTATATAGTTTTAAATATATAATGTAACTAATTAACTAAAGAGAAATGGAGCAACCAAAGCGTTGTTAAACAGATGATCATTCCAAGAATAAATGTTCAAATAATTGGGGAAGTATAAGTTAAAGTCACTAACGTACCCAATAAATTATTATTGAAATGATTGATAGCTTATATTGTTCTTGTTTGTGTCTACGGATTATCATAAATGTTAATTATTTATTTTGTTAGTATTTGCATCTACTCATAAAATTATTTAGCTGTCCATTGTCATAATTTTTTTAAATATTAGTAATTATTAATATTTCTTCTTACAATTAGTTAATTAGTTACATTATTATTAAAAATTATATTATTATATTACTAATTAATTAAAAAAATTACAAAATAAAAATAATCAAAACAAAAAAAAAAAACAAAAAAATCATTTAGAATTCAGGTTTGGGGATACTGAATTCTAAACAGAGATCTACAAAAAGTAAAAAAGAAAAGTGTGAATTCGGGACTGGAAGGCTTGAATTCACACTGTGAATAATTAATGGGGGTCGGCAAAAAGCAAAAAAAATTGTTTAGAATTCGGGTTTGGAATCCCAAATTCTAAATGGGGATTTGCAAAAAGTAAAAAATAAATAGTTATGAATTCATGGAGGCCCGCATTCACAGTAAATAATAATGGGATAGTTATGTTAATAGTTTGGGGGGAGGGATAATAGGATAGATAAAAAAATTAAAAGGGATAATTAGATAAAAAAAATTAAAAGGGATAAATAGTTAAAAGAAAATCTGACTTTCTACCAAACAAGGCTTGCATTCTCATAGGTAGAGCGATCGTTGGGTTGAAGACATTCACATATTTGAGCAGTTAGTGATCGATGAAGACAAAGCACTCACTCCTTAAATAAGCAAATAGACATCTATTTGATTCCTAATTATGTATATGAAAAAGATTCTGTTGAAAGATGTATTACCCACTTCAATAATCTCTTCTCTACTTATATATTATATATATACTTCTCTTACCCTGTTATTTCCACTTATTCACTTAACACGCTTGTTTTGTTACCTTATTTTTCTCACTGACATACTCGAACGAATCAATGATGAGGTCTCCCTTATTTTAGTTGAGGCAATTGCGTAGCCATTGGTTCCAAACCTATTGCTTTCTTTTGTTGATACACAAACAATTTTATATTCAGTACATGTTTGGATTTTAGAAGAAAAAATACTTTTGAGATAAAAGTAATTTTGCGAAAGGATTAAAACTTTTATTTTTGCTTGCATTATGTGATTGGTGAGTTGTTAGTCATGGATTCGAATTTGAAAACAGTCTCTTTACATATATAAGGATAAGACTGTATATAATTTTCCTCTCCCTTATCTGCGCATAGTATCATTATATGTTTAATTGTTGAATTTGCATTGAAATTACGCTTAGAATATTTCTAACTTCAGTCCAAACATGGGTGGACCGATTGTTCTCACTTCTCACATCACTTATTGATCCGTATATCTTTTGTATAGGCAACCGAAAACGAATAGAATTGTTCTTATATGTATAAAGTCAATTTCTTTTTTTAAACCTTTCATTTTATGTCACTAGCTTGCCGTTCCTAGATGTAATTTTCCTTATATGGATTGTGCAGTTCTTTTGTTCAATGGCTTGGATCTTGTGCTGCAGAAAGATAGGATCTATTAAGATGCTTGTGCAGAATGCTCACGTTAGCTGTTCTAGCAAATGTGAGGCACTGCTACTCTGATATCTTTTTCTGACACTTAGTGCATGAATGATTTAGTTTACTTTTCGAAAATAATTACTACTTTTCATGAAAAAAAAAATTAAAATCGGTAATTATTTTCGAATAGCAGCTAGAATGTTGGCATCAAAAGACAAAATTGGCAAATATACTTCATCAGCAAGTAGCTTCAAGTTACTGAAGAATTACAATTAGAACGTGGTAGATGACCACAGCACATTCGTTAGAGCTTTTTTAATTTCATACCATACAAGAAAGGGGTTTTTGTTCAATTCCTTTACAATAAGGATAAACGTTTTTGAGTAAATAATCATTTTCGTTCAAAAAAATATAGAGTACTGATAAATTTATTCCCGAAAGATGTAAATTCAAATTTTAGTTTTTGAAAGTGAAAAAAGTATGACAAATTTATTCATACGTTGATTTTCATATGTTACTGTTAATGAAAGAACTTACGTAACACATACAGGGACGAATTTGTCAGCGCTCTACACATTCAGGTACGAAAATGACTATTTATAAAAAAATATAATTTAATCTTCATTTTCCTCTTTTTTAATCGTTGAAAGCATATCATTCAATAAATACTTTAAAAAATAGGAAAACAAACATATGTTAGAATAAACATAATAATAAGTATATTATTGATTAATATCTTAAAAAAAAATGAGATTCAACTTGATTTTGTCACTACCTTATGTTGTCACATTAAAAATTTTAGAGCAATATACAAATTATATTTATTAATCAATATTATGCTTATTATTACATACGATTAAAAAAAGGAGAAAGATGAAAATTAAATTATATTTTGGATAAATAGTCATTTTCATCTCTAAATGTGTAAAATGCTGACAAATTCAAATTCATTTTTAAATGTCACTTAGGCTCTTTCATTAAATTAAATGTAACAGACAAAACTTAATGGAATGAATGGATATATTTCTTGCCTGCTTTACTCTGTCTCCATATTTATACTTAGTTTTCTGTGTCTGGTATGTCAAAGTCAAACAACTCTATATTTAGATTTAGGTGTAAGTAAACAGTGAGCTTGTGATCCCCAAAGGTGTTACAACTTACAAAGCTTGGTGAAGAACAACTTTGCAGTCATGGAGTTGTATAACTCTTATAATTTGTGAAGTATATTGATCCTAGACAATCCATAATCTCACCAGCTATCTATATATTGTTTGTCATAAATATAGTTCAGGACTCGGGCCCAAATTATGTGCAGAAAAGGGTGTAGAATGTGATATAAATACAGTGGCCTCATAAATCTGTCGTGCTTAATTCCAGTTACTATCATGTCATGACTGTGCAGTTAGCATGTACAATTTTATTTTTGTTTATCTATGGTAATAATAAAAATTATGAGGAAAAAATTATATATTCATCCAATCACAAATTACTGTTTATGATAAATTTATTGAATTTAATAAGATTAAAAATCATATTATTAATGATTTGTGATTGAATGATCGAATAAAATAACTTTACACCATCAATATATCACCATTAAATAGGTATGACAACTTGATCCGCATCCGTGGACATCCGAACCCGCCCCGATGTCAACGGGAAAAAACCGAGTTGACCGATTTCGGGTTCGTGTTCCGTTTTTCCCCGCCTGTTGAATTCGGGGGCGAGGGCGGTTTTGGTGATGCTGATAACCGCCCCGTCCCCGCCATGTTATATTTAAATATTTACAAAAAAATACCTTTATATATGTGGAATACCTTGGGAGAGAGGCTTAATTTTATTTAAAAATTAGGAGTATAACTAATTTTATTTTCCAGCAATAAACATCTAATGTTGAAATTTTATTGTAACAAATGTCAATTATAACATAGGAAAAACAATTATTTAAACTTTTTTAAGGGTGAGAACTATTTTTTTTATAAAAACCAAAATAAAAACTCACTTGTTTTATAAGGATTCAAAAAATAACAGATAATCCTCAAGTTATTATTTTAGTATGAAGGAAGCTTAAGGAGCCAGATAATGTTCATAATATGTCTCAGTTGACTTTGACAACAATAAGCTGTAAGGTTGAACACTTGAACGGGCATCAAGCAGTAATGGACGTTTGACTTGACCCCTTTCCATATTTTAGTTAATTCCACAAACCAACGACATCGGTTGTAGATTTGAAGAATATTGTATGACTTAATTTAAGAATTGTTTTTGTTAAAATAATTATTCATTTTCATCAATTCCTTTTAAAAAAATCAATAAAAAGAAGATTATTCCTTTAAAATAAATTGAATTAAAATAACATTTTAAAAAAAAAAATCTCATACCAAGAAGTCATTGGTCCAAATGATATTTTTCCATTTCCTTGTCAAGGAAGACGTTAACATGAAAGTTCTTATGGACAGATGTACCACTTGGAGAACGTATAAATGAGGTCCAGACCAGAGAGCTGGGTCATCGCCATTCACCACTTTCACATTAGTACAAAGCCTTGAGTCTACTGTTGTAGACTTGTAGTTATCAGCATTAAAAAGAACATATTATCAACATTATCTTGCTCCTTATGCTACCCTTCATACTAAAATATATAATATCTTAGTCTAAACACTCGGTTAATAATTAAATTCAGCTCAAGCTTTAAAAAGAAAAAGAAAAAGAAAAAAACTAATGTTTTTTCTTAACCAATCAAGACATTGTTCAAGATTTAACGACTTAACTATAATTGAACCGGTGTTGAAAAAATAATATCAATAATTATATAATACACATTAAATAGTATTAGAGAAACATATATCAGAATTCTATGAAATTATAAAAACTAAAACAATACTTTGTAGATTCTTAACATTTAAAGTAGCAGTAAAAAGAAACACATTTAAAGTACACATAAAAGTTCAAATCAAATATATGTTATAATACTTAGTTGTAAATTTCAATAATACACAATAATATCCATTAACAACAAAAAATTTATCTCTAGAATTAGAAAAAAGAGATGATAAATACCGTAGCTTTTTTTCAAGAAAAAAAAATCAAAATAACTCTGTATTAAGCATTTTCTTATTGACCAGATGTATACCAGTTTTCTGTCGGTTCTTGATTGGTTTTCATCGATTTTGTCTGATTTTTTGGTTCTTTAATTGGTTTATCTATAACTCAGTTCAGTGGTTTATTTGAACCAGACAATGGTTAGTTCAAATAGTTTTTTGGTCTAACCGATCCATTTGATCTAATTTTCAAAACAGTGAAATACGAAGATTACCATAATCTGCTAAGATAAATGGCTATTGAGATATTTGTTTTTCATAGATAATCAATACACAGTATAAACCCTGTACTAATAAAAACTATAGGTCTACATGGAATAACAACTATGACATCATCTTCGTTTAGAAAAAAATATCCTAAATTCATCGTATAAAATTCTTAAATTACTTTTATTTCTTTTGGATCTTTATAGAGTCGGCCTATCATTTTTAATTAATAATCTATGAATTTAATTAGCACAATAGTTCATGCAAATGCGATGGTTATTTATGTATATATTTTTGTTATACATAATTATTGATTATTTATATTTGCATTTTTAATGATAAATTTCTTAACTTGGTAGGGGAGATATATATGTTGGTACTTGGTAGGCTATGCATTGATAAAATAAGCTATTAAGTTCATGGTGATTTTTAATCGTATTTTAAAATGTTAAAAAAAATCAAGGAAGAAGATAAGATAAATAATAGAAAACAACATATTTCACAGACACAAATATGATTTTTTAGAAAAAATAAATAAATATGAATTTAATTGAAATAAAAAATTACATTGACAACTAATTATGGACTTTCATACTATTAAAATTTATTGAGTTTTATAATAATTACTTAAAAGTTATATATAATTATTATTGACTTATTGATATGATGAAAATCTTTACATGAATAATATATCTATCAAAATTAAGCACAATAAATATTACTGTATTTATTTGGTCCAAGCTATCAAAATTGCAACGGCCACTGACCAAGTAATTGACTAATAGTTATTAATAAAACAAAGTTATTTTATTTTTAAAAAATATATTACTCACTAAATTTATTTTATATTTTAGAAATATATAAACACTAAACTTACTTAAGTTTAGACATCTTAATGGAGCTTTTAGTCTTTATATACACTGCATTTTTTTTTGGTAATGTAGGAAATAAAAGACAAAACAAACAGAAGGTTTAATTACAAACCGTGGGCTATATCATGCCCAAGCTAAAGTTTACATACCATATTTGGTTAACTTAAGTGGTTTGCTTAACATAATAGAAAAAACTTACTTAACTCAACTTCAAATTCACACGTGCTAGGAAAAATACCAGCATTAAGATAATCCTAAGTTGTTCTAGAGGATTGGTTAGTTAAACATGCCTATCAAATGCATGGGTCCATCTCAATTGGCCTTTTTATTTTTCTAACAAGAATTGACCTTTGTTTATTGGTTTATAAATTGGCAAATCAATAATATATATACTTATAGGATAAGAAGGTTTTATATTATTATGTAATTGCAAATTACTATACCTAATAAATTTATTAATTAATTTTTATAATAATTATCTTAAAAATTATAATAAAATAATATTAATTAGTTAAGTTGATTGTGCTATAAAAAAAAAAACGCTCCTAGTATTGGATTTTTAAACTCTTAAATTTAACTGCTTAACTATTCGCATGTGTTACACAGGATGATCACGATGTTCCAAGTCCATGTTCGTGATTTGTAATTTAATAAAGTGAAAGATAGTTATTCTTTACTCTTCAAAATTGTGACTCAAGTTACGCGCGTACCAGTTATTTGGAAATTGGAATCAACTAAAATAGCATGAAGAACTATGAGTCCGTTTGTTTTTCTTTTTTTAATAAAAAACTTATTTTTAATTTTAAAAAAAGCTTAGAAATTACGCAATAATTTTTTTTTTTGAGAAAGGAAAACCTTAATTTTTTATTTGGAGTTATTTTTTAATGAGAACGTTTATAGATTTTTTTAATCTCTTATCTTTTTTAATCAATCATTATCATTTTCAAAATTGAATTTCAATATGTTCAAACAAAATTTATTTATTACTCTCTCGTCCCAAAATAGTTGTCGCCATAAGTTATTTTATACAAATAAAAAAAGTAATAAATAGATTAAAGGAAATAATAATTTAATAAAATTAATCTTATATTATTATTTTCATCTTTAGATTTTATAGTTCATCATTAATTTATAAGAGATATAAATAAATAAAAATTAATGTTACATTGAAAAACTAATACTTAATTTTTTTTAAAAAAAAAATCATATTTTCATGCAGGTGCAGCATGGTCACTCCTCTCTGTTAGAATACACACAAAACATGATAAGTTAATATTATTTCTTTATGAATCAACAATACCCACAAGCCACAACTTTTTTTAAGCTTGTAAAAAAAAATCTCACATTTATAAATTTACATTCACTTATATTGTTGTTCATTCCCATAATTTGCTCTCAGATATTCTTATGTATATTAAATAGTTAAAAATTCACTGAACAAGGTTATTGTTTGTTATTCATGTAAATCCAATATTTTTCCTGAGAATCTATTGACCTTACCTTGTTTGGAAATGTTTTGTGAACACAAATTTGAGACAATGAAAGTTATTCCTTTAACATGCCGTGTGAATACGAAAAATATAAAAAAGAATATGACGTACCGCTCAATTTTTTATGTTGACAATAATGAAATCAGGTCTTGTCCTATTAATTTGTTCAACCAAACCGAGTATATACTAAGAAGTGAGATTAAAGGATCGTTCTAAGAACGTAGGAATTAATAATCGCATAGTATATAAGCCGAGACAATTTCCAAGTTGGGTCTAAAACATAGAAAATTCATCTAAGGGGTCCAAATTAAAAGCTAGCAATCGTTTCAATTGGGCAAAAATGGGGTCTTCGTCTAGACCCAAAGAAAAGATCATCAAGTTTGAAATTCCAAGTAGCTACAATTCTAAACGACCAACGACCAAGTCGTCGTTTCCACACTTCCATTCCAAAACCCCTTTTTTTTCAGTGCCGAGATAATGGAAACATATTTGCGTTTTGTTTATATTATTGCTTTGATTTTTCCTCACACCACAGCACCAACGTAGAAACTTAGCACGAAGCTTTCTGTTTGACAACAAATTAAGCATATAAATATAATTATAACCCTTTGTCTATTTTTAACCAACCACATATCTAGAATTAGAAACAATTATGGAAGAGGTAATAAATTCGATTCGACGCGCTTGTGTATTGGCTCAAAACCTTGAACAAGACCTACCCAACTTGGCGAACCAACCAGCTATGATGTCCTTGTCCATTGATCAGATAATTGAGGCTTTCAGTGGTGCCAAGGATAAGATGTTACAATTTTCCCAACAGAACCAAACTTCGGACGAATCTCCTCCAACGTTGGTTCATGAAACGACACAGCCGCAACCTCAGATGGATGCTACTCTAATGCAGGAATGGCTAAGATCTAGTCATGCACTAACAATGGATCAGTTGTTTCAAATGCATCAGTTTCATGCTGCAAGGAGTACCCTTCAGATTGGTGAAATGGGAGGGCGAGATGGGGAAGATAATTCTGAGAGAAACACGGGATCTGAAGAAATGCAAGGAATCAACGAATCTTCATCACGACCACGAAGAAGGTATATTATACGTAGGTTTAATTACTCGTTTGATATCTATAACTACGAAAATATATGTTAGTGAATATGTTGTTATTACTTTTCAATAGTTTTTAATTTCACTTTAGTGTGATTCTGATTGTTTGATTGATGATGGTGACTTATGCATACAGTACTGCCTTGCACCGCAGGTAACTAGGCTATATGCAAAATTTAACTAAAAGTAAATTGACGTATTTGAGAATTGAGAAAGGAGATGAATTAGTGATCGTAGGGTGGAAAAGGATTGGGGTTCTTGCTTGAAATGACAGCCTAGCTAGAGGATGGAAAATGAAATGAATATCACTGAACACACATTACAATAATTTTGTAAAGTAATTATATATATGAACATATATGTATGTAATGACTGTTAGTATTCACACCCTACATAATTTCGACCATGTAGTATTACTACATCCCTTACATTTTCTAACCTAAGCTTTCCACTAAATCCATTAATCATTTATAAAACGAAAAGGAAAAATTATTCATCCTACTAGACAATTTAACCCAAGATCTAAATTTTATCACCAACTCGAATAAATTCAATATTAGGAACATCATTTTGGAATACAACTATTTCAACGTAACCATAGAGATCATAACAAATTAACCAAATAAACGACCATGACATCTTAAGTTTCTTAGCCCGCAAGTGTATGTTGTAAAAGGTGGTGTTTAGGCTCCCATGGGCATCCATACACTTAATTAATTAATACTCTTCATATTTCCTTTTATCGAATTATATGTATTCTTTTTTATAGACAAATATTTTAGAAATAAAAAAAATTACCTTTAATTCAAGCACAAGGTGTATCAAAATAAAGACCCATGAAAAAGATACAAAAAGGAGCATCTATATTAGCTATTGCCTTCGAATTGAATTATACTACTTAATGAATCTATCTTTTTTACTATCTCTTTCTCTTTTAATGTAGATTAGGACAAAGTGTCTGTATCATTTTTCAATTTCCTAACAGTTCCCTTGTGATAAAATATTGATTGATGTGATATAGATCGAACAAAATATATTTTTTCGATCTCTTCCCCTTAGGGTATATTATAATAGATGGGATGGGTAGTTTTATAGAAGAAAGAAATAGAAAAGTGAAAGATAAATGAAAAAAAAAATGTTAGTGTGATAAATGATTGGTTTATGTTTGAAAGCATAAATTAAGGAGAAAAGGAGTGAAAGAGACTATTTTTAAGGGAGATGAAAAGAAATCTGTAATATAAAAAAATGATGCAAAACACTCATGATTGAATACAAAAGGGGGGAGATGGAATATAAGCGAGTTTCAGGAAACAATAGAAAAGGTATTTTATAGGAATGTCTTGGATATTAGAAAAGGGGAAAAATAGCAATTTTTCCTTAAATTGTGCGAATTCATTTATTAGAATTTATGCAGTTAAATAAGCGCTATCAAATACTAGTATGGAATAATGAAATGCTAAAGAGCTTGTCCGTCCTCATGAATTGTAGATGACTCACACATATACAACCATGGACTGACAATAATTCAAAATAACAAAAGAAAACAAAAGTTCACTAGTGGAAAGCTTTTAGGTTTTTTCCAACTAGCTAGCTTTAGTTTATTGTACACCGTACTCGATCATTGCAATGTATCCGAATGGGTGCTAGCTAGCTAAAAAGAATAACGAAACTTTCCAACACCTTTCTTGGTAATTAGGCAACAAGTCACATAGATACTTCTTATATCAACTACACTGTTGGTTAATTAACAATATCATTTTGTATAATTTTGACAACCCTATCAACTACACTGTCTTTTACAAAGTAGTTTCTTGGAAATTATATTTTGACTTGATGATTATATCTCTTATTATATACATTTAACTAGAAGCAGGGAAGCTAATCAAGAGAAGAGAAAAGTGATGGTTTCTGCCCCACAGTTTGGAAACACAGAGATGCCACCGGAGGATGGCTTCACTTGGAGGAAATATGGCCAGAAAGAAATACTTGGTTCCAAGTACCCAAGGTATGGTTGGTGATATTATTATTGGTAAATTAATTATAAGACTTGATCAATTAATTGGTAAATTAATTACACGACTTGAGCAATTCAACTCATTAATGCAACTTATATCAAGGGCATCTTAGGCTCTTAGCTTCTAAAAAAAAAAAAACTTATATCAAGGGCATCTACCTGGCAACATTGAAACGCCCAAATAACACGTCCCTTTGATGTTGTAAACTTATACACACTATCTATATATTAACTAGTAGTCAATAAACAAAACTACAATTGATGTGGTTGCAAAATGATTTTGACATATATGATACTCATGCAAAGCATTGCTATTTCTTTTTGTTTAATTATAATTTTGATCTTTTAATTTAATTTTTAAGTTCAATTTAATTATTTTATTATTAAAATATTCAATTAGATCCTATAATTTTTATTATTAAGACATTGCAGTCTTTTTATTTTTAAAAGTTTCAACTATCGATTCCTTATTTTTTAATATGGGTTCAATTTGATCTCATTATAAATTAAATTAAATTAAATTTCATTTTTCAAAAAATTTGGAGCAAATAAAAGAAAAAATAAAATAAAATTGAATTAATTTTAAAAAATAAAGGATCTAATTAAATTTTTTAAAAATAAAAGAATCAAATTAAATTATTTTAAAAAAATTGAACCTCTTAATAGTAAGATAATCAAATAAAACCTAAAAAAAAAAATTAAAAAAAAAAATTTCCTCTAAGATTTCTTGCTCAAGTCAGAAAAGTCGGCAATACCCCAGAAGTATATAACTCCTCCCCACAATCCCACGTAATGAATAACAAGTGGTTGTGAGCCATATAATTCATGGCATGCAGTGACCACTTGATTAGCAAATTGATCGAACAAGATAAATGATTATTTTTTTTATTTAATTACAACTAGTACTGTATCAACCCGGCTCGACAAAGAAAATCACATTGAAAATGCCTTATCATGGCTTGATTAATCATCGAATCTTTTTGATTGGTGTCTCAAAAATACTAAATAACAAATACTTTTAATAACGACCCTAATGATTGTTTCTATTAAATACATTTTACTTATATCTTAGGTTAGCATTCTCTTCAGTATAATTAACTTTATATACATATATATTGTTACTTATGGTTCTTTGTTCCTTCTCAGGAGTTACTACAGGTGCACACACCAAAAGTTATATGAATGCCAAGCCAAAAAGCAAGTGCAAAGACTTGATCAAAACCCTAACATATTCGAAGTAACATATAGAGGAAACCACACTTGCCACATGTCCTCCACAGCATCATCAACAGTTCCACTTCAACAACTTGTGGACATTAGACAAAATAACAGTAACACCATTTCCTCCCAATTTTCTCCGACAATGAACCTCAGCCTCCACCCTGGTGGCGGCAGTGGCACCGCTGCCAGCAGTGGTGGAGCGTCCGCTTCAAGATTCGGTGGTGATTATCCTGTGGTGGATATGGCTGATGCTATGTTCAACTCTGGTAGCAGCAGTAATAACAGCATGGAATTTCTCTTCTCTCCCGAAGATAAAAGTGATCCAAAAATTGAATAGAACGAAAGATGAAGATTAGTTTGGCTGCTTAAGGGGAAATATTACACTAGGAAGCAGAATATATATAATGTTACGGAGAATTATATAATTAGTTGATCCAATTATATAATCAACGAATAATAAATTAGTTGCATAACTATTTTTTTTTTTTGGAAATTTTTTAAATGAGGTTGCTAATGGGAAAGTTTGTTTTCTTGGGTTTCTACTTTATAAATGTTGGGACAATAGTAGTTTAGAGCATCTCTTGGGTAACAAGTTGGAAGATTTGATTATAGCTTGTTCTATACTCAAAATTTTGAATTTAATTTTGGAGATGGCTAGTCAAATTTTGAAGTCCAAAACTTGGAAAAATACCTATGATATGTTAGCAATAAGATTAATTATAATAACATAAGTCTTACTTGTTCCTTCTTCATAAGGTACAAATAAGTTTTTCACCTTATCTAGTGGTGCAACAAATGTATAACATAAACCTCAAGAAAGACATCTCACACCATATATGCTACATTTTATAGAGGGGAACACATGCAGTAAGTGTTCTGATGTGTTGCATATCATTGCATCTACATGGTTTTCATTAGTGGTTTGCATGAATTATTTATTAATGATGTAGGTTTAGCTTTGTACATATTTCTTAGTTTGTTCTTATCTAGGACTTTTCTATGCTTTATGTGAGTTTTTTTGTTGTAATAAAATTTTGCACAAGCTAGTTTTGCTCTAAGGATGAGCTCTTGAAGACATATAAGCCTTCTAAGCGCAAGCATTATGGAAAAATTTGAGAAAATCTTGAAGAGAAACTCACCATCCATGGTGGCATTCGCCACTTGTTGGTGGTGCTCCTTGTGATGTTTGTTGTTGTTGCACGTGTCACCATATGGTGGCACTCACCACACTTGGTGTCACCTCTCTAATTCTAGAAACCTCATTTGCACATGTACCACCACATGATGGCACTCACCACACCATATAGTGGTGCCTCCACTGATGTCACATCTCTTTTTTGCAAATCCACCACTCTGAGGTGATACATAGAAAGTCTTTTTTAATTTTTACTAGTATTATACTCGTGCGCACACGCACAGGTTAGTTATACATTTAAATGCACGTTATCATGTTATATAAAATTGGAGTTAAAAAAAGAAAATATAATAAGATTCGTTAATGTGAAATATAATATGCAAACATTGTAACATAAGTTTATAATATTAATTACAAAACATATGAATATCAAATAGATGTAGTTAAGGAACACAAAAAACAAAATTAGAATTTTGAATTTGGTTGGCTATACATTTTAAATGCGTGTAATGTAAATATTTATTTGTAAAAATCATATATAGTAAGATTCAATAATGTCAAATATAATGTACTGAAACATTGATAGATGTAGTTAACAAGGAAAAGTAATAAAGTAGAGTTCAACTTTGATTGAGTTAAATTGGAAAAGTTACAATAACCCAATGCACAATGTTGGTTGTCGGATGTGGAAACTCCATAATAAGTTATTTTAAATTAATTACTTTAGTTGTTAGATAACAAATAATTAAACTATTATTTTTTAATAATATATTAATTAAATATTATTATGTGGTTATTGTAACAATTAAATTAAATACAAAGAGTTTAAAAATTTCAAATCTTGATTAAATTTAAATAATAACACTATAATTTTTTTAAAAATGTCACCACTTAATTTTATTTACCCATTATTTATATGATGAAAATTTAAAAACAAATAATATATTTAATAAAAATAAATATTATTGATTGTTTGATATGTAATTATATTAAATACTTTTTTTAAAAAAATCTCCGTAACGATTTACCCATGATGTCCTAGGGAATCATTATTTCCCGTAAATGATAATTATAATTTTTATCATTTAAAATAAAATTAAAACTAATTCACATTATAATGTAATGAATAAGTAATTTAAAATTTTCTTGTAACAAAAATTATTTTTATAAATTAATTATAATTTTTATCTCTATCATAACATAAAATATTTATATTTATGATATTATTGATAAAGTAATTTAAATTAATTAACTTTGATTTTTCTATAACAAATAATCAAACCATTATTTTCTAATAAATATATTAACTAAATGTTATTATGCAATTTATTGTAACAATTGAACTAATAAAAAAAGTTTAAAAATTTCAAATCTTGACTAAATTTAAATAATAAAATATGAATATATATTTTTTAAATGTCACCACTT
>PYAF01003243.1:1097206-1124289 GCA_007407185.1 Glycine tomentella
TGGAAATTTTAAAACAAATAATAAATTATGTGAATGATAATTGTTTGATACGTAAATATGTTAAAAATGATAAATGTCACTATTTTATTTTACTTTATATTCTCGTAGCTGTTCATCCATAATAGCTTGGAGAAACATTATTTCATAAATGATAGTTGTAATTTCTATCATAAAAATAAAATTAAAACTAATTTATAGTATGATTCAGTGATTAAGTAATTTAAAACTTTATTATAACAATAATCATTTTTATAAATTAATTTTATTTTTTATCTATATCATAACTAAAATATTTTTATTTATGATATTATTGATAAAATAATTTAAATTAATTAACTTTAATTGTCCTATAACAAAGAATCAAACTATTAGTTTATAATAAATATATTAACTAAATGATTATAGTTAGAATTGAATTAAATAAAAAAAATTAAAATTCCAAAATCTTGATTAAATTTAAATAACTATTTTTTAAATAAAAATAGTTATTTAAATTTAATTTTAGTTATTTACCCTTTAATGCAGGCAATGGCACAAGTTGGTGGCTTGGTTATGTTGCAGCCTGAAGTTGGAGGTTCTCATGAGAATTTCTTCTTCGCTGGAATAGAAGAAGTGCGATTTAGGAAGCCAGTGATTGCAGAAGACACTTTAGTTATGAGAATGACACTTATCAAACTGCAAATGCGATTTGGAATAGCAAAGATGGAAGGAAAGGCATATGTTGGAGGTGAAGTTGTGTGCGAGGGTGAGTTTTTTATGGCTACTGGGAGCGAGACCAAAAAGAAAGACTTGGTTCTGCTGCATTTAGTTTAGCCCTAGATTTTTTTTTATATTGATGAACATGATCACCATTTGAGTCATTTGACCTCATATACTTCTCAAGCTCAAATTTCTTGCAAAGTATTTTTTTTATAGCAATCCAAGCTATCTTTGCACGTGTGTGTTTTTACGTGTTGCAAATGATAATGATAAATATAACAGATAATTTGTGTGAGATTACAAATAAATATTGCCTAACTTGGAATTTTTCAATATAGATGCAAGTATTTATATGAGGTATCGATATTATAAATTTATAATGCAGATAAAAGGTGAATGTATCCAAAATTAGAGTGAAAATTTGAAATTTCTGAAGGGAGAAATCTGGCTACACAGGACAATGATTCAAGTTGTCTCCCTAGTGTACATTATTTTGCTTACAACCAAAGAGCACCAAGGGGTGTGTTGTCCTGGCCAGCCTCAAAGTAGAAAATCAGCATAGCCAACATAGCAATCCTAGCGTGCTTAATCTCAGCCAAGCTTAATCTCAACCCACCCCATTAGGAGCAACTACCCAGAAGAGAACCAAAGCAGAAAGGAGCAATTGCATTAGGATCAGCTCCAGCCTCAAATCATGGAACTCCACTCCAAGCCTGCCCTATAAAGATGCCTACATTACAACTGCATGAAAAACTAAATAACATATAGCATTATCAATCTTACAATGAAGCTTCCCTGCTGCAATAAAACGTGGTAACTCCCTGGAAGCAACTGCCATCAGGGAGAAAAAAATAGAAGCATAACTTAGTGAGCAACAATACAAACACACATGATGACAATCATTTTGAGAGTTAAGATGCTTATTTCCTAAGATTGGTTACCTCAACTTGATGCTGCAATGACTGTACATAATTTAGAATTTCATCTAGCATAAGTGTCTTGCCAGTGACCTATAAAGAATAAATAAACAATTCAATTCATACCAAAGTAAAAGTAATGAGTTTTACATTTACCAACACAACACAAGCCAATCTTCTTTGGATTTTAACTTTATCTGCATATACCTTATTGCAAATTGGTACAAGATCTTGGAGCAGCTTCATCCTCTCACTGATTTTCTCCCTCCGTACCTATTTCAAGGTTAATAAAATGTCAACATGAAAGCTACACACAGTTTTGCGGCAAAGTGTCATTAATAGGAACCAAAAGCACTGAATTCTTACATGTTCTGCAAGACTATGGCTGTCAGTGGCTTGGCCTCTTCTTGCTCTCACATGAATGTAATCTTTTGGTGGCTCAGGAGGTTTTGAGTTACTTTTGTTCTGTTTCGCTTCCTCTGCTTTGGGCTCTTCCTCAACCTTCACTTGGCCATTTTCATTTCCCTTGCCCTCATAGTAAACTATTTCATAGTAAACTATCCAAGAGGTGAAAGGGGGCTGAATTTCACTGCACATCCAGAATGGACTACTGTGTATTCACTGAAACTTGAAACAGTGCAATAATGGTAAACAGGTTGAAAGAATAAATAGTCCAATGGAGAATAAAGAATCACCAATATTTTTTCTGCATTTCTATCAATTTAGACTCCAGTCTTGATAAAACTAATGTTTGCTCAAAGCCCTGCTTATCATGAGCAGGTTCAACAAAATTGGCTTCCAACACAAGTTTCAATGATAAAACTAATGTTTTGACTTCCAACAAAATTGGCTTCCAACACAAGTTCACTTTTTTGTTACAATAACCAATAACTTATAGTATTAATAATATAGATTGTATATATATTATCCATGATCATAGAGGCTTACCATTAGAGTTTCAATGTTTTACTCATTTTCTTTTATTATATGAAGATAAGACTTGCATCTTGTGAACTATATAGTATTTGTCTAATCCAATAAAACTTGCATCTTTTGAAATAAGACTCTCAATACTAAGATCCATCCTTGTGTTAACAGAAGCCAACTTCATAGACAGGAACTGCCATCAGGCAGAAAAAAAATAGAAGCATAACTTAGTGAGCAACAATACAAACACACACATGATGACAATCATTTTGAGAATTGAGATGCTTAGTTCCTAAGATTAGTTACCTCAACCTGACGCTGCAATGACTGTACATAATTTATAATTTCATCTAGCATAAGTGTCTTGCCAGTGACCTATAAAGAATAAATAAACAATTCAATTCATACCAAAGTTAGTAAAAGTAATGACTTTTACATTTACCAACACAACACAAGCCAATCTTCTTTGGATTTTTAACTTTATCTCCAAAGATATGAATAACAACAGTAGACATAGCCATAGACAGCGGCCTCAAACTTGGTTTAACACAATGGAGACATACATAATTCACCGGCAGGTCCAGGTCGTGCAGTCAACAAAGGTTGAAGAGCTTTGACTACAATGCTCATGTTTGGTCTGAAATCAGCTTAATATTGCACACACAGTGGAGCAACAACAGCCATCTGTAATTAACTAAGTATCACGTTGTTATCCATGACTATTGTTCAAGTATATATTTTATCAATAAGGACACTGGTTCTGGGTATCTGTGTTTCAATAAAGATTCCCAGAGAGAGAGAAAATTGTATATTGTTTCAACATTAAAACATTTGTATATTTTCCTCTAGCATAATGAATACCTATGAGGCTATGACTCATACTGAAATTGATATAACTCCATAACCAACTTCATTATACCAACAAAAAAATTGATATAACTCCATACCCAACTTCATTATAACCAACTGGGACCTCTGCTCTTTTTAGGAACTTCATTATACCAATTTGAATTTTGGAATCACGTTTCTTCTGGCCAAAGTAGGCATGTGGAAGATTATCCAGTGGCCCAAGTGTGCAGTATGTGTTAAGAGCATTTTTAGATCACTTTCATGCCAACACCAATGTCAGCTTCTTGAATCATGCCAACATCATTTGCAGCATCACCTATGTCAATCTTATTGCGTAGCACAAGAAATGGAACATTTGCCAATGATTCATCAGAAAGCAAGGCATCAAGCTCCTTCTTTGATTCTGCAAACCCCTCTTTGTCAAAGGCATCAACCAGGTAAACTACAACATCCACCTGGAAAACCAAAGTGCATGTGAATTCTAAAGCAATACCAAAAATTTCTAAGCAGCATTTGGAGCCATTGCATTTTTGGTATGTGTTTACAAACAACAATTACAATGAATCAAGGGGAATAAAGTTAAAAACAATCATTGATAAAGAAACTACCAACCTCAATAAGCTATGGCTGAATGGAATACAAGTCATGCATGACACACAATGGCAGGAAAAAAATCGTGAAACAAAAATATATACTTGAATTGGGAGTGTTGACAGGTGATGATCTAAATACTCCATATGATAACCATCAATCTAACTTAATGCTGATCTTAATGAATAGCTCTCCTCCCTCAAAGCAAAAAAAGTGAATCAATTAGAATTATTGCTTCATTATAATTTCAACAGGATTTACCAATTTATTAGATCTTTCAGAGATCTATGCAAAACAATACTGGAGAAGCAAGGGATTTGCCAAAAAATGTATCAACTTCCAGAGATGGGTAGTGAAAAGGAACAGAGCTTCAAAGAATGAAGAGAGTTGAACCCAATATTTATTCTGTAAGGGGGAAAACATGTGAAATTAAAAATTCACCTTAACAATCAGGGGTAGTTGAACAAATGATATTAAAACAGGGATTTAATGGTCTGCTAACAATAGTGACAGTCACAATTAGTCCACTACCTGCTCTCCATTCAGGTTACTATTGCCACTGCACAAAAAATGGAATGCAATGCCCCTTTTCATCACAGCCAGGTCATGTGATGCAACAATAGCAGTGCTATAGTGCACTATTAACTACTGTCATGGATTAACAAAACCATTGGGCTCTATCAAAGACAAAAGTTATCTTCTGTCTTTCTCTACCTATTTTAATTCTCTACCTATTTTAATAAAACTATCCTCCATGTGGTGGAATTCTTAATTCTACACAACTGAATAAAGATAAATATATGAACACAAACTATGAATACGGCTCTCTGGGATAACTATTATTATTAATGTTTGAATTAAGATCAAATCAATTAGATCAAATAGTGTAAGTGGAATAAGATAAAATCACTAACTTCTTCTTATCGATGTCTGGGATGTCACTTCTTTCAGCTTTCTCAACAATCACCTGCACACAATGACTGCATCTCAATAAGAGTGTCTCAAGAAAATGCAAACAACCAAGCTATCTATACAGAAATCTTACAGGTATTCTATCAGGATACTTGTCTCTAATGCGAGAAGACTCGGCCTGCCTTCTTTCTGACATGGGGGAGACCAAAAAGTTTAATTCAGAAATTGAAAAAAGAAATGCAACAAAGTTCAGCCTTTGCTGTGAGGATGGCACATTTTATATTTCCTAGACCTCACAACCTAACAACACTTCAAATTGCTAAAGGCCACACAACTATAATAACAACTTAGCTAGCTGAATTGAGTTTTGGTTAATTAAAAGAAAAGGTGAAACTAAAATCCAAACTCAAGTTCATAGCTAATATAACAGCAGTAGCATCACTTGTAACCCTCTTCCAATGAATAAAACATGTTATAAACTGCATGTGAGTGAATATGCGAAAAGCTGACTTCATGCTTTTCAACATAAACCAAATATTACTACAAATTTATACAATTTGTTTTACAACAAAGAGAAGACAGAGAAGTGTGGAATAAAATGGTTAATGACTTGATGTCATGGAGACAGAGATAAAAAGAATAGAAAGAAAAACATCAAAATAAATTAAATAAATAAATATTGAAGAGAAAAAACGAATAGAAAGAGAGAGAGAGAGAGAGAGAGAGAGAGAGAGAGAGAGCATTTTGGTTCTTGGTTTGCCTTTAATTCAGGGGGAAGGATGAAGGAAACAGTGATGTAGAAGATCTTGTGAATAGTTTCTCAGCGCTCGAAGGGAAGGTCCTTGAACAATATACTTTTGCAAAGGTAATGAGAAAAATATTGTTCCCGTCCTTCAAGAAAATAACTGGGTGGGAAGCAGATGAATATAGAGGCTGTAATCAGAGTTGTAACTTATAAGGGCATCTATTTACTTTCTGGTTTTTGATTTGTGACTACCTTTATACTTGTTGATTTTTCTAAAATATTATTTTTCTTGATTATCTTAATCACTTGAAATAATTTACAGTTTTCATGATTGGTTTTTGGAGAAATAACCAGTTAGAATAATAGATTGCCCTTTGTTTCTCAAATTTCAAAGTATAGTCATATTATTATACACAATATAAAGGAGATATAAGGTTGGTTGGGTGGTTGGGTGAAAAGTCCCAAGAAGGGTGGGAAGGAGAGGTCGTGGGTTCGAATCCCTCCGCTAACAAAAAAACTAACATTTAACAACTAACTTTGGCCGATCAAAAAAAAAAATTATACACAATATAAATTATAAGGTTTTGTGTATTGATGGCTAGTAATCAGATGGTTGTCTTTCCTCCAAGTCTACTTACCTGTACTTCGTGCAGCCTAAGTTTCAGCGATTGACTATGAATAATGAAATAAAATAATTGAAGAAATTACTATATGCTCCTGCTTAAGTTATACAAAGTTCTAAATATCAGGTCAGCTAATAACAGATGCTAAGTATTAGTTTCCAATAAAAAAATCTTAATGTATATGTTGGGTTGTGTTAGATGTGCTGGAATATTAAATTGAATGTTAAAAGTACTATAAAACATTTGAATTTAGATTAAACGTTGTCCAGGTTGAAAAAGACCAGGTATTCTAAAGCAGGAAAGACAGGGTAGTAAGTAGTAACGCTGGGCATACTTTTTTTGGAGAAATTTGCACTATGAATACCTGCTTTCATTATTCAATACCATGACAATTTATTGTGTTCTCAACAGGCAAACTTGATCAGATCTGTCGCCATGAATTATCTGCGGCATTCTGGCATTCAGTGGGGAGCAGCACCTGCAGTTAAAGTGAGGAGCTAGTGACAATAATGTTTATTGTAAATATGACCCATTGGCTCCAACAAACAGCAGTTCCAAATCTAAGCATGCTTACCAAGTTAATTTCAGTTAGACATAATCCAAGTTGCTCAGGACTACATCCAAACCTGCTAGCAACCTCCTAAAGACCTGCCTTACTGAAAGTGCTAACTTGGAGTCAACATCATCAACCTCCCTCTCAGATCCGGCTTCCTTCAGAGATCTCATAACTGATTCAAACAATTGACGATTCAAGTTTAGTCTTGTTTCATCATACACACGACATGACTCTTCTTCAAACCGTTTATTATAGTATGACTGGAGGGCACTCTTTTGCTTCTGAAGAAGCAACCACTTCTTGTCCAAGTCTTGAAGAGCCCAAAGTACCTAAACAATGCACGATGAATCCATTAGCAGAATTTTATATACATTATCAATAATAAACATATAAACATAATAGTAACAAACGATTACCAAAATCAATGTTCATTCTTGTCATTCTTATCATAGCAATAAAAGGAACCTAGAAGACCAAATTTCTACATGAGGAACCATAATCAAGAAATTAACACCAAAGGCATAAGAAAAAGTGTTAATTACATTTGGAAAGAGCAACGACAGACTTAGTATCAAAGCCAAGTAGTAGATTGAGCATGGGAGCGAAAATGCCTCCCACTCCAAATATTCTTGGCTATGAGTCAAAGACTAATCTCTCTACTAACTAATGAGATTCATTCAAGAAATTAACTTTTTTGATTGAATTGTCGATCAGATTTGCAAATATTTGAACCACCCTTGCAGAATCACCCTTAACTAAGTTTGGCATATCATTTGCAAGATAACAATTATTGGCTACATGCATTAAAAGCTTGTTAAAAGAACTTCTAATCATCTATTTTCAAAATGAAGATCATACCAGAGAGATCTAAAACAATCTTCACATTATGGTTAATGCACTGAACATAAAACATATCTACAAGGCCTTCAAGTTCCCTTCCCAAGTCAAATTCTGCATCTTCTAGGACCAGTTTTCTAGATTCCACCTAAAATCTTTATAATATTAGGAAGTTTTTGGCAGAAGTGCAGTGGTAAAGAAACCTGAAATTAGTTTTTAATTATTCTTGAACAAAATGTTTAACTCATGTCTCAATAACTTGCCAGCCAACCTGACCTTTGAAAACAAAAAAACCAATACTGTTAATTTTCATTTAGAAAGATAAAAACTAATGACTACCCACCAGAAATAAGGATTTTGAGTGGTTGAAATCAGAATACACTTGAATACTAAATATAGACACAAAGAATATTAGAGCGAATAAAATCATAAATAAAAAAAGAAATTGTTGTCAACATCAAAATACATAAACAAATATACAAACTGATAGCAACATATTGAAACAACATATTGAAGCACAGCTTTTATATGATAAAATTGCATACTATTCCAAGAAATGCAGTGAGAATCAAAGAAGTGAAATTATAATGAGCAATTACATTATAAATGGTATAAAGTTTAAGAAGCCTACCACTTCCATCAGCATCTTTCTCTCTGGCTCAGCCAATTGTGAACCAACCTTCCGTAACCCAACCTTCAGCTCCTCATATGTTACTTTGCCATCTTGTATATTCTGCACATAAACAATTTTAAAAAATCCCAAATAAACAACATAAACAGATGTGAAATTTTCCTATAAAAAATAAATAACAAATTAAAAATTACCTTCATAGACACAGGCTTCCTGGACATCTCTGACTGCAAATAATTAATTGAAATGTTTCTGACAAAAAAAATGAAGGTGGAAGAAAGTGAAAATAAGAAAAATAAAAAAATAGTTGTGTGTTGCACGACTGCCGGTCGTGGCCGTGGACGTGCCCGTATTTGTTGAGATCTCGAATCATGGTCCGTGATTGCCGGAAGTTGCACGGTCTCCCGTTGTGTGGTGCCGCTGCTGTGTTCTGATTTCTCCGGCAGAACAAATAAAAGAAGAATAAACAATGGAAGCGAGAGAGAGGGAGAACGAAGTGTAGAAGAGAAAGAAAGAGAAGGAAGGTAATTGTTTTCGAGAGAGAGAGAGAGGCTGAGGGTGGAACGATGCTTTCATTAAACACTCTGGAATGGCGCATGTTTTGTGAGCTGAGGGAGTATGGAGGTGAGGAGTATACTGGTGATAGTTGGTGAGATTGCAGTGCCACAGTGCTTGCTTCTGATTTCCCACAAATTTTTCCGCTTTCTGCTCTGGAGTGTGCTTCTGCTGCTGGTTCGCAAACTTGCTTATTTGTGTGAATGAAGAAGACCAATTGTGATAGCTTAACACGTGCATTCAGAGCCTAAAAATTGCTGTGAGAAGGACACCTGTATTCCGAAGCTGAGATTAAATATTAGGAAGACACGTATGCAAAAAAAATGTTCTTTTATTACAGTAGAAGATAGATTGCACTTGGAACCTGATTTTACCCAAAATATAAATTAAACCCTTAAGGTTAAGAAAAAGGTTTTGAAACTTTATGTTTAGTTAGTGAAAAATGAGAGCTTGCATTCCTCTTCATCTCTAATTTTCCATGTTTGAATCCTATATTTTTTTACCATTGTTTTGTTTTCCGTGACTATGTGCAAGTAGTCGTCTTATTCTATGATTGAGGTTTATCCCTTTGATAACTATTGATGTTTAATTTAGGTATCCTTATATGTTCTTTTTGGGTTATTCTTTTTTATTTCTTTCCTGTTGAATTTCCCTGTGTGAGACGCTTGATAACTATTTTTGATCATTTTAGACATTTGGGGAAGAATTGAAAGGTGAACCTAATTGTTGGATCCATGGAGAAGAAACTTAGGCATTAAATCATGAAAGTATGTTTAATCCTATGAGGACTAATTAAATGAATTAATTAACAAAGAAATCAATGGGTTTAATTCAACATAGTTATCACAAAAAATAGAAAATTCAGTAATATATACCTTATATTCTGCAAAAGAATGGAGATTACCTTAGGTTAATTCACCTTCATAGAAAACCAGTAAAAGCATATATAAAGGTAAAACAATTTAGTCCATAACAAAGTATTGGTGTGAACCCCAATCTTAGAAACTCCCTCAGCATTAAATTTACCTGATTTTAATTACTTGTTTATTTTAAATTGATTCACAATTTCTGTTCACAAAATCAATCTTCTAGATTTTCCCTTTGTTTAATGGATTTGTCTAATTAACCTCAACCAAACCAAAGATGGGATTAAACAATTTCATCCTATGTGGCCCAATATAATTAGAACAACTATATTAAAAGTTGAATCCATTTGTTTATATTTTTTTTATACACAATTTTGAATAATTATATATTCTTTTCATTGTTTTCACTAATTTTTAATTTTGTCCACTTTTCAGATTTAGGGTTTTTTTATTTCTGAATTTGTTTCTAATTTTTGCATCTCTTATAAGAAAATGACAACATCTAATTTTTTTTTATACAATCTTACATCTCTTAGAGAAACTCATTCCCAAATTGATAACAGTTGGATACAAAATTAAAACTCACACGCTCTAGACTCACGCTGCGGAAACAAAGTTGAGAGAAATTTGCTATCTAACACTCACGCACACTAGAGATCGATCAATAGAGGAATAGAAACTGCACTATTTGATTTCACTCATTCTCATGAATAGTAAACTGATACCGTAACGACGATGCAGCCAAATTGTGTCCAAGTGGTGCAATTTGCTTAGGCGGTGCAATGGAGGAGAAAAGTTAGGGGCCGAAGGTTCAATGCGATTACTAAAAAATATAAGGAAGAGTATGTAATTAATCAAAGATTTGTGTATAAAAAAACTTAAAAAAGTGGATCTAACTCATAATATAGTTGTTGTAATTCTATTGGATCATATAGGATGAGGTTATTTAACCTTATTTTTACTTAGGGGCAATTAGATGAGCCTTGTTTAATTCATATTGAAAAATGATAATTGCAAAGCCAAACATGTGATTAATGTGGATTCATTATTTCAATGTTATCCTTGTCTCCTTTTATTTCCATATATGTGTTAAGTAAGGGGAAATGATAATTATTTGTTTTTTTTCCCTTCAATCTATTGAATAATATAAATATTTTTTTTTATTTGTTTTCTCTTCTTTTCATTTTATTTTTTTTTCTCATTTTTTTAATGTATTTTATTTTTTTCTCATTTTTTCATTTAAACAAAGTTTAAATTTGATTAAACAGTTTATTAATTATTGGTAAGTCTTAAGAAAAAATATAATTTGTTCTATCGGCAGCCCTAATTTTAATTTATTCTTACAAACAGGCGCCCTCCAGTTAAGTATAGCAGTAAGTCTTCAATAGAAAAACAAAGTAATCTTTATAATTGAAAGCACTTATTTTTTAAAAAATAATAATAATAATTAAAGGCATTGATTTTAGCAAAATACATCTAGAAACCATACACTACTTGTTTTCCTTTCCAGGGCAATAATTATCTTTTTGCCATCGCTATTTCGTGTTAGGGAAGGAGTCTTGTGTTATGAAGAGACTCCAAAGGTAGAATCAAAACAAAGTCTTCAACAATGTACTAAATGTTCTTGAAAAAGACCCATTTTGTTTCATTAGCTAGCTATAGCTAGTTTTGTTTGTCTGATTATGTATCTTCCACCCATTAATTGCCTTCTCCATACGCATATATCCTTGTACTCCACTTATTGGCGACATTCTGTCCCACTTGCTAAAGTTTCCATGTCTGTGTGCTGAACATCACAGCCGGTGTTGTGACTAAGTTCAAAACAATGTCATGTTTAATTTGCTTTGCGAATTCATCCTCTGTTTAATTCCATGCCCGTCATACATAGAGGCTTATTTGACTTAGGCTATATTTCGTAAATTAACTAACTGAAAAAGTTAGTTAAAAATTGAAAAAAAGTAATTTATTAAATTAAAAGTGTTTGATAAAGTTAGTTAATTGAAATAAAATGTATAAAATAATAGAAATAGACATATTCATATTTTATTATTTTATGTTATATTTTTTCATGTTAAATATTCTACTATTAATCAAATATTATTTCTTAAAATATTTTTAATCAAGCTTAAAATAATATAAAAAATATATTTAAGTAAACATTATCTTTTTATTATGTTAATTAGTATAATAGTTAAAATAAATAATCTAATATAAAATTATTCAAAAAATAATAGACCAAATATAGTGTTGAAATAGTAAATTAAATACTATAAATCGTATAATGGTTAAAATAAATATTACAACATAAACAAATATAAAATAGAATAACAAAAGGATAAGTAGGAAATTTGATACATACATTAAGGATAAAAAAAGAAGAAAATTTAAAAATTTAAAAATTATCGTGTTAATAAACACTACTTGAAGTAGCGTTTTTAAATAAGAAATTATTAAAAAAATTATTTATCAAATAATTAAATTAGTTCAGATAGGAATAATTGAAATTTTTTGTCAAAACATAGTCTTATTTTGATGACAAACAAAATATTTTAGGATAATGCAATTATGTCTAGTCTTGTAAAAAGGATGAGAGAGACACCAAAAATAACTGAAAGAATTTGTCATGAAGAGTCTTATGATGAATAATATTTTGAAGTTTTATTTTTAAGTATACATGTCGAATTAGTTCACCTTATTTATTTGGCTGATTTCATCTACTAGGATAAAATTTTATTCTTGTTGTTGTTGCGGTTTGGATATGTAGTGTAAGGCAACAAAATTCATCAAACTCAAAATATGTTCCATAGACTTACGGTTTATGTAGATAAATTATTCCATAAACGCACGAAAGAAAATAAGAATAGAAAATGAAATAATTTTTTTTAGAAATTAAAATTAGCAATTATACATAAATCAAAAATTAGTGTTTAAAAAAGTTAATACAAGTTTTACAAATTAGCTTATAAAGAGAGGCTCATTTTTTTCTTCTAAAAATATCTATGAATAAGTTAATCCAAATAGGTCCTGACATGTAAACGTATAAGAAACCTAAAGCCACAGTTTGTCATATATCCAAACTTTTATTTTAATTGATTAAATCAACATATATTACACTTAATTACTTGGCTAATTGGCCAGGAACCAAAGTACATGTCCCATAACCCTTTATAATAATCACACTATGGGTTCATAGGTTCATGCATGAAACTGCCTTACAAGGAAACAAAAAGAACAGGAAGCTATATTTGCACACATATGGTATATATTATATGTAGCACTACAAATATTTGACTCAGTCTATGTTATTGAATCAATCTTTTCAAAGCACATTTCAAGCAGATATTAACATACATTTTGGTGATATTGAAAAAACCTCAATTCTTATGATTAAATTGAAAAAAAACTCACTTCTTATTATTAAAGATAAAATCAAAATAGAGTATATAAATAAGGAGTAACTCTCATCTTTTGAGTTAGTTTTTGAGATTGAATTAAGTCCAAATTGACATTCTAAAAATTTAAGATGGTATTAAAACATATCCAAGATTTCAATCAAAAGGTCACTCACTGTGTTATCCATGCACCAAGTCTAAAAGTGCTGAAAATGAGAGGATGTATTAAAAAAAGTCACACATCGACTAAAAATAATGTTAAAATAGAATATATAAGTGAGAGATAACCCTTATATATCTTGAACTAACTTTTGGGGTTGAGTTAAATACAAACTCATATTCTAAGAATCTAAGAGGTGACATGCGAGTGAATGATCATCAAATTGTTATTCTCTCCATGGTGTACACATGAAACTTGGAAAAAGCAAAATCTAAAAATATTCAATCTGAATCATAATACGTTACATGGTTAAAGATTACGAAAGGGTAACTAAAGCAATTGACTTTCATCAAAGTGGAAGTCCTCGGTGCTGCAGAAATGAGAAGAGAATATCCCAAAATCCATGTCCAAACTTATCGAGTCAGTGCATGAATACACAGTATCTGCATTTTCAGGTGCTATTTTCAAACCTGCAGGCTTGTCATTGGATAGTTCAAAATCCTTCAAATCAGACCACAGGTTAGCATCTGTGAGATCACTTGGATCAGTCTCATCGTTGGGATATTCTTGTTTTACAATCTGGCTTTGTGATCCAATGGCGGAATCATGTTCATTTGGCACATTTGATTCAGGACCAAGAAATGAGTCCCAAGTTTCAGAATGTGTCACCATTTGTGGAGCCTTGAGGGTGTCTTTGCATGTGTGAAAGCCAATGTACGTAATGTTGTACCTATCAGGATTCTCTTGTATCCGTTGCACTTGTTTGGTTGCTCGGCAACCTTGTTCAAACTTCCTAGTGCACCTGAAGTAACTCCTGCAAATTATTTATAAAAAAATGGTTAGTTGAAGTAATAAAAGACAAGTTTTGGAAACAAAGTTAAAAATTATATATATATATATATATATATATATATATATATATATATATATAGACACACACACACACTCATTGTACCCACGGAAATACTACCAGTGAATTTGAGTTGAGTATCCTAAGTAGTCTCAGGGTACAGCAAAGTATCCTATTCGGGTTTCTGCATTAATTAATTGGTTTCCAGTTTCCAGTTTCCGTGTTTGAGTTTGGTTTCTACATTTGTTAGATCAGAAAAGGCAATGTTCATACATGCAACAAAAATAACACGGAAAAAGAAGTGTACTTCTAGCATTTCCAATTATAGTATTCTTTTAAGATGATTCTATATAAAACACTCTGTTGCTCAACCTGTTTTCTTTGGCAATGGAAAGAAAGGAAAGGAACCAAAAATAGAAAAATACAATGAGTAGTGATGCAATTTTGGCACAAATTAAACGAGTGCATATCTTTCCTTAGTAGGGAATAAAAAGACTGCAAGAAAAATGGAAAATAATGATTACCTGGGAAATTGAGAATTTAGGATTTCCTTTTGTCCGTACTTTCTCCATGCATGATTATCATCAGTAGTTTGGGCAACTATGGTCCATGTCTGTTCAGTCTTCCTGCGCAGCAATTTAAGATATACCATGCATGTTGTTTCGTGTAATAATACACCATTGTTGGAGACTCAGAATATTTAAATAAAGAAAAAATAATCGTTCCTCATTGCTTTTAAAAAAAAAAAATCAAATTATGTAACACAAGATAAAAACAAAAAGGAGATAGAGAAAAAAAAATATTTTTCAATATAAATATGAAGGAAAGAATAAAATAAAATGATGTGAAATTACTGCATTATTGTATGATCTTATATCAAGGAAGGCCACTCCACTAATATGCTAAAATAAAGGAACCCACTTGAGGCAAAACTCTTGAAAACTCCTAGCACTATCAAAATCAACGGATGAGAACTCACTACAATAATTTTCAGTATTAAAATATTCCAAAAGTCCAATTAACTTATCCTCAAAGCTTCAATGTTCTTTTTTTTTTCATTCAAAAAAGATTATCTTACTCATACGTACAAGATGACTATAACTATAGAACACTGTCCGTACACATCCCAATTCACCAAATCCTTCTCACTACCTCCACCCCAAGTCCCTGAAAACACACAACCTTTTCTTTTTATATAGAAGCCGTCACCACAACCTTTGTTGACTGAGGAAGTAAGATAACAAATAACATCCAAATAATATAACCCCATTTAGATAAGTTTCTCTATAACTATTCTTAATAGAGAGAAAAAATTATCGCAAACTGAAATTAGTTTATCATTAGATAAAATCAGTTTAGATCGGAGAAGGAAAAAGAAAGAAAAAAGAACCTTCTTTTATAGGACCCTCTCCGATCCTTTGATCCCTTCCTACTCTCAGTCGAATCCTCAGACCTCGGATCATTAATGCTTGCCACCTGCGAGGCATCTTCTCCGGAAATTACAAGATTCTGGGCAATAACCTCGTCGTCATGATCATGACCACTTGTTGCATCCTCGGAAGGAGAAGTCAACACAGAGAGAGTTTCAGCGAAAGATCTCAGTACATTGGCCACAAGTTCCTTAGCAGAAACAGACCCATCAGGGCCAATAGGCTTCTGAAGCAGAAACTTCAACTGAGTTGCATAGTCTCGACCCTGAACAAGTTCTCTAATGACCCTTTTCCTCTTTGCTGCTGAGGAACTTCTTGGGAAGAGAATACTCATTGTTATTCGGTCTCTACTTGGTGGTTAAGGATCTGTTTCTGTAGTGTGTTGGGATTCTTAATAACTTGTTATATTTTTTTTTTTCTTGGAAATATTGGTTTGGCTTTGGATTAGAGAGAGAAAAGAAGTAAAGGGGTGGGGATTTGCGAGGAAAGAGAGATACAAGTGTATGGAAAATGTCGGGAAGGGAGGAGGGTGATGTTGGAGTGTTGGAGAGAAAGAAAAAAAATTCCACAGATAATAACTTTACTTGGCCTACAAAGCTAACCATGACGTTGCTCCTATGATGCAAGGGTGACGCTACTGTAAATTTATTTCTTTATTTTTTGTTCTTCGAGATTAGACGACGAGGTGACAACTGTTATTATTTTTATTAATTCAATTGAAAAAAAAGTCACTGTTTGGGTTGTACTCAACCACGTTGCTCGTTTTAATGCTTATTAAAGTCGCTCTGATTTGTTTTTATCTGCTTAACTTTGTACTAATAATAATGGTTTTGCTTATATGTTAATTTTAGGTTAAACTATTCTTATTTTTTTAATTATTTGGTAATTTTTAATCAGATTTTGAATTATTTTTTTAATTGAGTTCATGAAATTAGCATTGTCGCCTCTTATAAGTGACCTGATTAATCCCAAATTTAATATTATCGCATCTATGGATTTATAGTTAATATTTATATTTTTCCATTATTATGTTTCACCTTATAATAGTCTTGCTGCAAATTGGCACAACTAACTCAAGCAGTTAATTTTTTTGATAATGACCCAATTAAGAAACAGATACAAACACCCAATTGAAAAAAACATACAGACTTGATTAAAATAGTTCAGAACCTAAAGAATAATTTAACCTTTATTTTAATTATGTTTTGTCTCTCTCTATTTTTTAAAATATTTTACATATTTATCATAATAATAATAATAATATACAGACTTAATTATTTTTTAAAAGTTAAAATCTTAATTGTTATGTTTGTCCTTATTGGTATATGTTTCATAAAATTTGAACATATAGTACAAAGTCTAATTTATATACATACCACAAATATCATAAAAAGAAACCAATTAAAAATTTATGTAATTTTTTAACATTAAATCTGGATTGTTGATATTTGGTTATATGATTTAAATTTAATTTTCTGATTCTCTCGTATAAAATACTTCATCTTATAAGATATGTAGCCAAATTATATATTTCAATTAATTAATTTAAGATTAATTTATTACAGCTAGCCCGGCCATCCTATAATGCAGAACCTTACAGTTACGGCTCATTAATTTTTTTTACTCCATATTCCTTTAAAAATTCCTTCAAAAAGTGTTCCTTATGTAAACAATATCCAGTGGACTCACTTCGATCATAAATTAAATCCCAATATATTGCCCACTATTATCTCTTTTATCTCCATACCATTCCACAAATGCCAGTCAAAAATAAGTCTGTACACGTCATTCATCGTATATGTTGATAGATAAAAAGAAATAAAGGAAATAAGAAAATATTATACATTAAATTAGTCTAAAAAAGTATGTGTTTTTTAATTAATTTCTACACTTACTAAATGTTAACAATTTTAATCCTTACTTTTTTGTAATTTCGAAAAAAGAAAAATAACTATCATTTAATGTAATAAGTAATATGTTAAAATCATATTTTCTTATAATTTCAAAATTAAATCGTCACTTATAATTTATAAACCACCAAATAAACCAATTTAATATATTCCTCAACAAAAAATACATGACTGTACTGTGACTTTCCAACTAGCAAGGCGTAAAGTCATGGACACCTACAACACGTAACCAAACCAAGCTCTTTACGACTTTACGAGCACCATTCATCATCACATTGTGGTGAATTAAGAATTAAGACGGAATTTTTTTTATACAAAGAAGAATCACGTTCTTAAAACCTTAAAAGAGAGGAGTATTAGAATCATATTTTTTTATCATACTTCTTCAAATAATAAATTTAACCAACAACAGTATATTTAACCAACTTTTAAAAATAGATACTGCAAATATTATTTAACATTAGAAAGAGAAAGAAAAAAAGAAAAATTATTTTAGGTACATAAATTATATCAGGTTTAAGTTTAATTATTAGTTTAGTCCCTGCACTTATTCATACCTTGCATTTTAGTTCTTATACCTAAAAAAATTATGTTTTTATTTTAGTTCATGCCATTAGCTACCAAGTAATACCATTTGTTCTAAATTCTTTTAAATGCCTCGAAATGAAAATATAAAATATTTAGAGAAAAAATTTAATAAGACAAATTTGATTTAGACAAATGCTAATCATGTCTACCAAGCAATTTACATAACCCACTAGAATTGGTCTAGTGGTGAAAGGTTAAAATAAAATGTACGAGATCATAAATTCAAACTTCAGTATAATTATTATAAAAAAGTTAATAATTATACGACTGATTTGTGCGTTATTTTTTTGAAACAATGTTGATTTGCATAAAACCCCTTATAAAAAAAAGATTTGCATAACAATTAACAACCCGTAGTAAGAAAGTTAGTAATTGCAAAAATGATAGAAATAAATCACTATTGATATAGTTGGTAGTTCCAAAAATAAATGTACAATTAAAATACAATCAGAAATTTCCAGTCGGATTTTTTCTTATAATTTTTTTCCATACACTATGACGACGTAATTTTTTTTACGGCATTTTAATTAAATTCATGTTTCTTTTAGTGATAAGTGCATAGCTACTACATGGCATAAACCGCAAATTAAAACACTCTTTTAAAGATTATCAAAAAGAGATCATTTTAATTTTTAAATAAAAATTACGAAAAGTCAGATCACATTACACAGATTGGCCAAGTCATTTTTAAATTAAATGGTATTATTAGTTAATTAAATTCTTGCCTTCACTATATATTTTATAGTAAAGAGCAGTTATTTTATTCGTGTAAAAAGAAGGTTCTTTTATTCAATGGAAGAACGAGCATTTACATCATGTTATTGCTGCAATAACAGCTCTAAAATGCTAGGAGCCTCATTTATCCAGCAACTTTCACGCGTAACAAAAGCTCCAAAAAAGCCTTAACTGGATATATGTCGCATTGAATAATTAATTTACTAGGAGCAAATTATTTTCAATTCAGTAATTTAGGTTTTCGTACGTTGGGATTTGGAAGATGTACGTACGACGAAACAATGTCAAATTTTCTAGCCCGGTGCTCCTTAAACGACAGGGCTTGCATTTTAAATATCACAAAATATATATGTAGGCTTAATTAACGAGAGGACGTATCATTAAAAGAGCAAAATACGCAATATTACAAAAGTGGAATCAAAATGGGTAATAATATAAAAATATGGGATAAAACGTGCCATCAAAATGAGTAATAATGTAAAAATATGAAAATATGAAGTTTTTTTTTTTTTGGAAAAAAATGGAGATAAATGCGAGAAAAATAAAAAAAATTAAAGTATAATTATTCTTTTGGTCTCGCAACAACTTTTCTCTTTAGGTTATACTTCAAGGTGAATTTTACTTTTAGTATCATAAATTTCATCTTATAATCACCATTCAATTAAAAAAATACTGGATTTTTATTTAAAAGTTAATCTCACAATTATATTAAAGAAAACTATCGAAGAATAAATAATATTAAAAGATATGTATTCACCCTTTAAAATATCATCAATTATTGGTGTACTGACTACTGAACGAGATATAAATTGGATGATACCAGTTGGTACAGTACAAGCTACAAGTGCAGCAATGTTATTGACAAAGGCAATAACTAACAATGACACAATAATAAGATAATCGTTTTAAATTTATATAGTTGAGGTCACAATACTGGTTGGCCAGAGGCTCATTACAATTTGCAAGTTGCAAAATGGCCAATGGGATTTGCAGGGGCCTACCAGCCATATGATTGCAATTGAAAAATGTGTTTGTTTGTGCAAAGCCTAGTTCTTAATTAGGATCTCCAATCTGTTGTGTGTGACAATGATCGATCTATGACATTTCCTCCAATGATCCAAATCCAACCATTGGTGGATCCATCTTTTGATTTATTAATTGAGGGTTACCCATCTTCTGACCCTTCATAATATACATACACACACAAACCCAAGCTATGGTGTGTGCGGCAATTATATACGTCATATCTCCTCCAACCATAGGTGATCGTGTCATCTTTTAACCACTTATATATTGAGAGTGGTGATTAAATTATTCTTAAAACAATGCTATTTTATTTAATCTTTTTTATATGTGTTGAATTTTAATAATTTAATCGTTGAATATTGAAAAAAAATATTGAATAGATCGAATTTATATCTACTATGTGTTGAAATGAATTTATTTAATCAAGTATAAAATAATTTCCATATTATATAAAAATATATGTAGACTTGTGAATTGCTCTATATTTTTTAGCCAACTTCAGGTCGATATTGATTGAGTAGGCAAACAAATTTAAGGAAGAATACCTTATACGTACTGATTTTTCCTTTTACTTTTCAGACTCAGAGACAAGGGATTGCTACAATAATTGTTTTGAGTTATTGGATCGACCATTGGCCTATTGCATATATACTAAGCTTATAGTCTAGGTCAAACACTTGATTCTTTGGCTAACTTTAAATTCATTGTGATGGAACTCAAATTTTGGATCAAATACTTAATTCTTAGGTTGATGTTAAAGCATCTTTAACGTAGGTTATTAAGCTTAAGAATTTTTATCCAACAAAATTATTATTATTTTTATTTAAGAGTTTTTCATGTTGAATGTTGGATTTTAAGGAAAAAATTTAAGAGAACTTATCTTTTTTTAAAAAAATATTATTTTGAATGTCTTTTTATCCTTACTAATTTCAAATGTGAAAGTCATAAAAATTTGTCCAAAAATATAAATTGTAATCTACTACTAAAATAAAAAATAAACAAAGCTCTTACATACATTCTATATGATATTATAAGATGTATAAAAGGTGATCTAAAAATCTAAAATAAATTTTTTTCATTAAAAATACTATTAGGTTCCTCATAAGGTCTTTCTTTTATGAGATGAACCCAACTCTAGACTGACCTTAAGTATGCAACCGTCACATGGCAAACTTAGTCATAAACACCAATCATCTCATAAACCAAGGGTAGACAACCAATTCTAAAAACAAAGCTTAAATTCATATTGATTGACCCTTAATGTACTCACTAATTAAGGTGTCTTTCTATATATAGACTCATTTACAATATAAAAAACCAGCTAAATTTAGATTGAAAAAATGTCACTTAATATATTTTTATTAATGTAATTCAATATTAATTTTATTATTATAATTTTACCATAACTAAATATTTGTTTGTAGTGACAAAAAATACTTTTCTAAGCTCATTGTTTGGCATACCTCAATTGTTTTGTTTTTATTTCAATTCTCAAATTACGGCATACCCTAATTGTTTAATTTTTATTTCAATTCCCAAAATTACTAATTTTTCATATATAGAGAGAGATATTGCTATCATACACATTTTTAGTATAAATACGATAAAAACACTACAACAAAATTATCTTCCAGCTACAAATAAAATTTATCACTATAAGTTAATAATATGCAGGTAAAACCATAATTGATATTTATCTATAAACATTTTCTTCATCAAATTTAAAGAGTTATATTGTGATAATTATTAGTTAGTATGTATAATCTTTACCTACGAACATACATTTATCTAGAATATTGTATTTCTTTGCACTATAGGTAGTACCTGTAGTTTTTCATGTATAAGTTAAAGTCCTTAACTTCTATCTATAATAGTACAATATCTTATTCTAGATAAAAGTTACATTAATTCAAAAAAAATCTAAATGAGTTCAATAATAATAATAATAATAAATAAATAAATAAATAAATAATTTGATTGCGCTCAATAACTATAAGTAAAAGCGATATAGATTATTATAATCGCTCCTTGGTCTCTACTTTTATTTGCCTATTTTACCCTCAAATGTCTTTACATGTTTAAAACAAACATAATAGCAGTCATGTACAAGTGGAAATAAAAACAATGAAAAATATTTTATATGATATTTACTTTCATCTAGTCAATTTTGCCCCTTTTTCTCACTTCTATCAACTTTCTCACCCATGAAAGTTATCCAATTGTAACTATCCATCACTTCAAATGGGGAAAACTACTCACTTTTTTTTTATGCACATTATCTATAAAATTATTGCATTGCTACTCAAACTCTCATTCAATTATCATTACTTCCAGTTTTCTTCTCTCCGAAGCCATATATTGTGTTCTTTTTCTTCTTGTTATTTCAATGTTGTTGCATTCTTCATTCTTTTAAATTTTTTTATCAAAGGCGCTTTCCTTAATGACAAGAAGTTCGGTAAGTAGTGATTCTTCTATCTAGTCATTCTCATCACTTTAAGTATTTATCTCCAATTTTTTTATTCTAACTCATTCTTACACATCTTTGTATATTTTGTTTCTTTTTTTGTTACTAATTACTATTTTAATGAATTTAACAGGTCTTTTATGAAATACACAGTTAGAAACTATCATTGTTAACGAGAAGACACTTTATGAAAAAAGGAGGATGAAGAATATTTTTTCAAAGCTAACATTATTGTGATTTTTCTATGATAATTAATTATTTTTATTTTTAGTTGTGCTATCCAATTTGTTTTTAATTTTTTCATCTAGACTGTATTATTCATTGAACATGATTTAGAATATTAATTTTTGACGTAATAGCACAATAAAAGTATGAACACACAAATACAATAAGGCCTCTATTTTCATTAATAATAATAATAAAATGGATCAAACATCTTAAATATTTAGATCTAATATATTACTAAGCAAATTTCTATTACTTAGTATGTTGATACATTTTTTACTTCTCTCTCATACTTTGGATGAGTAACACCTTTCTATATATAATTGGACATAAAATGTGATCATTCTACAGTATCCTACAATAGAAAAAAAAATCAAAGGCCGAAAATTTTTCAGAATATACGACTCGATTTTAATATCATTACAAAGAAATTGCATTGAAGAAAACCAACCAAAATTAAAATTTATAAGTTTGAAGTCAGATTAATGACCATCGAAATGAAATGATAGAAAAGAACAATTACTCAACTATAGTTTTCCGGTAAGCATTAAAATCCTTGAATTTAATTACATTGAGATATAATTAAAATAAGAAAAATATTAGATGATAATGTTAATTTTTTTATACCATGATTGTCTTTTAATTAAATTCTTATATTATTAATATATTTTAATTAACTTTTATTAATAAACAATTGAAAAAAAAGTAGAGACAAATAAGAGATTATTTTGCTCCAACAAAGTAGAACCGCAATGGGAGGTAAACTTATCGTATAAATTAATTCATGTGTTTAGTAGTATAAGAAAAGTTATAATAAAGAGTTAGTTTTTTCTTTTAAAAGAAAATGAATCCTTAACAAAAAATAATTAATACAGTAGTATTCTCTTCAAATAAATAAAAAAATACTTTTATTTAGATTTTATTATTTTTAATAAGCCACTTTACATTTTTAAAAAAGGTTATTCACCGAAAAACATTTTTTTTATACTTTAGATACCCCATTAACAATTTACTGTAACTTTAGAATATAATCTTCAGGGCCTTTTAATCATTCAAAATAAAAAGCATTTCATAATTTTTAAAAAATGAGAAAAATAATTATATATCAATAAATTTATTGACGTGTAAAGTAATTATTTTAAAATACTTTAAATAATAATTTATAATTAATTAATCATATTTTATACTGTATAAGTATCAAACTCAGTTAAAATCACCTAACCACCTAACATTAAGCGATTAAATACTTTTCTAAAGAGAAATAATATTAAAATGAAAATTCTTCGACAATGAATATATAATATATATAGTAGTAATAAATAATTCTCGGCCTTTGAGAATTTAATTGAAATTGAAGGGTTGCTACTAGGGTTCGCTTTCGCGGTTGAGATTTGAGAATTGACTCCGAGAATCGAGAAAATGGCCGGTTTACCAGCGAGGCTCCGTCTCCAACCCACAGACGTCAAAGCCGCCGCCTTGTGGGGCGTTACCGCCGCCACTGGCGCTCTCTACCTCATTCAGGTTAACATCCCTTTTTCCTCCCTCCGTTATTCCGATTCTCAATTATAATGTCTGATGTTAAGGATTTGTGCCCTATGCCTTGCTTGGCTCTTAGCATTCGGTGGCGTTTCATGCTGATATGAAATTTAGTTCTCGAATTTCTGTTTCTATGTAGCCTAATCTAAACTCATTCGAATCGCCTCGTATAAATTCGTATTCTAAACTTTATGGTTTATTTTTTTATTGATTGTGTTTATTTTACGTCTTGGCGCGTTTTCTTTTTCCCCCGATCGATCGCCGATGTGGCTGTCTTATTGATGGGTTCTATAATCACGTGTGGGAGATTGGGTTAATGGCTTCTTAGGTGCAGTCTTGTCATAAATTGCGTGGACTTTTGGATCTTTGTTTGCATATCGCTATAATGTACTCTTGACTAGGGTTTTTTTACGTTCTTAAAATTCAGTGTGCAAAAATATTTAGGGGTGAGGTTTTCATGTAACTTTTAGTTTATTATCTCCTTAAATGCATAAAAGAGAACAATGAAGCCTTCCTGAAAATACAAATAATAATTGAGGGATGGAATCGGTGTGCTCAAACAATGTACATGAAGAAAGACAAAAATGGAATGAAGAAAGATACGGAGATCTTTTTTTCTGTTTCTTTTGAGTTTCTGTGCCTTCCTCATCCTACCCCCCCTTTCTTTGTGATTGAAATGCGAAGAAAGTGGAAGAAGATAACAAAGTAGGCAGGCATAACTTCTCACCTGTTCATTGATGCAATGGAGAGGTATAAGTTTTGTTTGATTTTATATTCTCTTTTAGCACTAGCACTTCTCTTTCTTTTTTGCTGAGTTTTTAATAAGGTATATGAGTATTTACATAATACTAGTTTCATAAAATTTAGTGCATGCTTGTTTACCATCTAAAATCAATTTTACAGTCTGACTTGTTTTGATGTGAATTTTGTGGTTAAAATAAATTTTGACACACATATGAATAACATTAACAGTTTAAAATCAAAACAATCAAAATCAGTTCTACCAAGCTGTAAAATAAATGAGAACTTAGTTTATTAAGATTCATTGTTATTTTTAGCAGTGCCTTATACAATGTTGTTTCATAATTTTAACTGTCTATTCTGTTTTATGATGGACCAGATGTGTTTGGTAGTTTTTGTTTGTGATGATATGGAAATCTTCTGTTTTACAAATTCTACTACAAAGTTGCAACAAAACTTGATTTGTATGATCTGCTTTTGATGTGTGTCTTATTGAGTGCATTGCTTGTTGAATTCGACATTCCCTCCTCATTTCAGTAGAAAAAAAGTAAATGCTGTCCTGGTACATGTTCCCCTGCTTCAACTTTGAGGATGAAGATTGACTGAGCAATCCAATGGGTTGGTTGGGTCTATGAAATGACCACAACTCTTGGATATAGATCTTGATTTTAATGATGTTGTTTGTAAAAAACATTTGATAGGGACTGTTTTTTATTGGTAAAAACAATGGAGACTAACACCTTACACAAATAGAAAAATGTAGAAAATTAAAAGATAAATCTTTTGTTATGCTGATGCTCAGAACCCGTAGTTCAAACCCTTCAAATCATGGCTACCTGCACTACCTATCCTCCCCTCGTTTATTCCTGTTTCTCTCGAACTGAATTCCAATCTCCCTCTTTTCCTTCAGTGCTCAGCATTTGTTTATGCTCTCCAGACTTAATGACATGAATATTCCCCTTATTTTCTATTGTCATCCTCACCCATGTATTTATTCTTCTAATTATTTTCCATTTCTGGTTGAATATAACTCAGTAATAGGGGTCTATGACCTTTTTTTCTTTTTATCTCCATATAACCTTTACATGATGATGAACAAGACATACATAGTTAACTGTATAGAAAGGACTGTGGTAATGACTCCAAACGGAATATACTTGAAGTGGGATATGTTCAGTTTCTGAATAGAATGAGGCCCATTTCAGTACTCTTGGGATTGGTCAGCTTTCTTTAGGATGTTGCCAGAAGTTGGCTTAAATATATTCTTCCTTGCTGGTGGATTAATTATCATTATCATTGCTATTCATGGTTTTCTCCATTTTGGTAATTTGTGTCTGTGTGACATTTTGCTTCTATTTATGTATTCATATCTCGATTCTTGTTGATTCTGAGTGCAGTTTTAATTCATTTTTTGTTCAAATCATTAACAGCCATGGGGATGGTTGAAGAAGACATTCTTGGAGAAGCCAGAACCTGAGCAAAAATGAGTTGGCTTCTGAGAAGAGTGGTTAGAATTTTTGGATCATGCGGTCAAAGAATAACAGTCGAATAATGTTAATTTCTGCTGCGGTCTTCGCGCACCTGTGTTTTATGTTATGGATTTGGATACTAAATTTTAATGTTCTGCGCTGATTGTTTTTAACGGAGATTTTGTTTTAAATCAACTTCCTTCTTGCTCCGTGTTGAACGAGCAAACTCTAGATTTTGTGGCAATAGCATTCTTTGCCGAGGATGATAACACAAAGATATATTTGCTATTTGGGAATGGTCACCTTTCTATAAAGGACCACGAATTCGCAATTCGAAATAGTTGATAAGCAATTAATCATAGTTAAAAGCTGAAAAATGAAGCACGAGATGGTAGAGTTGCTCAAAGCTCTAGTTTTTAAGGACGTGTTCTATAATGATTAAGACTAAATGTTAGTAGTTAAATGATGGCTATTTTAAAGATTATCATCTACAATTATTTTTATGGTATAATGATGTATATTATTTTTATTTCTTATGATAATAAGAATTTTTTATGCTATATTACTCTTTTAGTTCTGTTTTTTATAAGAGTTTAACGTTTTTTTTATGTTATATATTTTTTTTATCTGTTGAACTTGATTCTTTTATTATCTTTTATTATTAAAATATTAAAATGTTCTCTTCTGGTGGACAAAAAATATATGCAAATTATTTGTTTGTTTTCTTAATGTCGTTAGTGAGAAAATAGACTGAAAAGAGTTATTAAATTGTATGTGTTTTGGTAATTAAATAATTACGATGAACATTTAATAAGGAAAAAATATGTTTTTAGTATTTGTATTTTCATC
>PYAF01003243.1:1124389-1164493 GCA_007407185.1 Glycine tomentella
TCTTTTATTATTAAAATATTAAAATGTTCTCTTCTGGTGGACAAAAAATATATGCAAATTATTTGTTTGTTTTCTTAATGTCGTTAGTGAGAAAATAGACTGAAAAGAGTTATTAAATTGTATGTGTTTTGGTAATTAAATAATTACGATGAACATTTAATAAGGAAAAAATATGTTTTTAGTATTTGTATTTTCATCCAATTTTGTTTTTTCTCCCTAAATTTTTATATCCTTTAATTTAGTCTTTAAAATTTTTTTAAAAAATATTTTTAGTCATTTTTTACAAAATCTTCACTAACCATATTAAATTGTGTCTAGTGTGGCAAACATTGGTACTTTTTTTTTTAAATAAAATAATTAAAAATATGAAAATTTGATTATTATTTTTAAATGAAGTTATCAAATGTCTTTCAAACACATTAAACCCTAACTTTCAACAATTTCATTTCTATCTTGATTTTACCTTCATTTTTCAATAGTTTGTTTTGCAGTCTTATAAATATGTTCTTGCGTTTTTTTTTTTTTTTTATTTTGTTTGTTTATTGTTCACACAAAGTCGTGTGCATGAAAAAAGTAACTAAGAAAAAGTGAAATCTCTTTATATTTTGATTCTCTTTAAAAATAAAACCTTTAGTTTCTATTAAATTTTTAATTCAAAATAACACATGGAATAATGCATTATTACGTTTATAAAAAATAATGGTCACCATGTAATTTATTAATCACGTAATAAATGACATCTACATCATGAGGTGTGATTAAAAACACGTTTTTAATAAAGTATATGGATTAAATTAAATAATTTAAAATTTTAGGGACTAAAAACAAGAAAAAATAAAAATATAAAGATTAAAAGCATATTTTTCCTTTTCATAATAAAGGATAAAGTTGGATAGATTAAACAAAAGAATAGAAAGACTAACAGTAATTTAGACTACATTTTTATTATTTGGTGCTTCATAAAAAATTGTTACGTGAAATTTATGCAAATTTCACTAAATAAGGGAAATTTAAATGGTTACGAAAATAGCACGTGACAGAGTGGATTGCAAGTGATAAAGGGTGGAATGGTGCATTACAAACAGTTGTTACTTGAACATCTCTTTTAATTCTTTTTAGAGAGTTCAAAATTGAGGCAGATTCATCGTACGAATGGTGCAGCTTACGTTGCTTAAACAATGTTAAGTACCAGTAAAAAAAGAAGAAGCAATTTTAAGTAATAGAAGTGCATTTAATCTTATATTTTTTTGTCTCTTATTTGGTGTGCATTTGATAGAATCAAAACTGACCTGCCCCTTACAGTTACATCCCATCCCCCGAAAGTTCTCATAGCATATCAGAATAATCAATATCCATTAAGAAAACACAGGGCAACAGTAAATTCAATAATACATCATTTAGACCAAACATGAACCAAACCATTCCTATTGCCTGTATAGATCTCATTGCGCTCTTCATCATAGAAGATAGCACTGGAAAGCCGTCGCTCGCTCTTATTTTGGCAAGACACTTGCCAGTTAAAATGTTGCTGACATTAATGTGACCTGCTGCATAAAAGAAACATAAACCATCAGTAATGTACCATGAAAGATAGAAACTACTTAGCAAAAGATTGATATGTGATCACAGACACTTTTAAAACTACTATTTATTTCATATGAGTTGCTATCATGTTTTACATTTTAACATATCAAGTCCAAATGTTAAACATTTAGCTAAATCAACTCTTAGTGGGTCTTATGATCAAGCAACAATAAACGCAGAAGGTGTCATAATTTCACTTCTGCTAACTTCTGTCCGCTCCTAAAATTAATTATAAGTCAGACAACTAGATGTAGAGTCATGTATAACACAGTACACATAGGGGAGAAAACTACTTACATCAAGAATTTGGAGCTTCTCATTTTCTTGCTTGATAAGTAGCTTTTCATTGAATTGTTCAATAAACCTTTTTATTCTGATAAAGGAGATGGTTGAATGACTTCAAAACAGTACCATATTCTATTGAAAGGAATTTAAGCGGGACGTGGGTACTTGCTTTAGCAAAAATCAACAACATGATTCCCGGACTAAAAAATATAATCAAACAAGAGCAAAGGAGTGTAAATAAAACACGACCACCCAAAGAAACTATAAAATATAGAAAAACTAATAAATTTTTAAAAATTTAATAGCTGATGTGATATAATTTCAGAAACTTGTGCATGACTAGACCAGCACATCTATTGGAAGTGTTTTGTAAAACTGAAACTAAATACAAGCTCGTTAAGAAAAATTACCTGATCTTAATCTCTTGAACATTTATATCAGAAATAGAGAACAGCATCGTTTAATCTTTCAGGTCAAATACCCTGTATATGCTACGGGATTAAAGAGAAAGACAAGTATCACTATCAAGAAGCCTTCATATATTACTTAATTATATCCCCGCACAGAAGTATCAGAACAGTAAAACATTTACCTATCTTGTGCAGAGTACGTTAATATCTTCCCATTTATATCATCAAACTCTACAAAACCTGGCCACTTCAGAGACTCGGACTCAAAAATAGCAAAGCCAGCATCTAGCTTACCCCTTCTTATGTATCTGAGAATGACACAAAATCTTAGCATAGACCACAACTAAACCTGGACATCAACTAATGCTATTATCTTTTTGAGCAATTTTGTTCTCTATCTTTCTCTCATGGGGAGTAGGGGTGGGCATGGAATGAATTTTTAAGAATCCAATTCATATTTATTTAAATGGATTGGATTTTAAATCCATATACATATTTTTTAAAAACAATTTAGATTCAAGATCCAATCCATTTAAATGAATATGGATTTGGATATATCTAATTTATATCCACTTAAATGTTGTAAGATTTTTTTTTTTTTTACAAATTTTAGTTATTAAATGCTAAAAAGTGAAAACTTAGTATTTGTCCATTTAAAAGCTATTTTCAACCGACCTTGGTTAAGACTATTTTTTTAATAGATATTGGTTAGTGTATTTTTGGCATACCTCAATCAAAACAATTTCGACAAATATCGGTTTAGACATTTTTAGACTGATATCAACCAAGACTATTTTTTTGCTGACATTAGTCAATGCATTTTCAATCAACATTGGTCAATGATATTTTTGGTCGATCTTAGATAGGGTTAGTTTTTAGTTGAGGTCGGTCAAGATTTTTATTCAATGCATTTTTTGGCCGACATTGACTAGAGATTTTTCGATCAACACTGATCGTGACTAATTTTTGGCCGACATTGATTAGGATTTTTGTGGCTAACATTAATAAAGTTTTTTTTGTCGATGTCGATCATTGATATCTTTTTGCCAACATTCATCAGGACTTTTTTTTGTCGACATTAGCTATATTTTTTTGTCGATGTTGGTTGAAAATATATTTTTGTTGGCAATAAGTAGGATTTATTAGTCAACATTAATCATGACTATTTCTTTTGGCTGGCGTTAACTAGAGATATTTTTGACATCAACTAGGATTTTTTCAATCGGTGTTTAATTGGAGAAATATTTTGGTCGACGTCAACTAGGTTTTTTCGGCTAATGTGTGTCAATATTTTTTCAACTGATGTCGACAAAAAATAGTCTCGTCTGACGTTAACAAAAAAAATCATAGTCAACGTTGAGCGAAAAGCCTACTTGATGTCGATAAAAAATAATCTCAACAGACATCGACAAAAAAACTTAGCTGATGTCGGCAAAAAAATAGTATCGACTAATGTCGGGCAAAAAATAGTCTCAATCAATGTTGACTAAAAAAATCTTACCAACATTAACCGAAAAATAAACTCAACGATGACAGTTTAAAATCATCATTAGTTGACGTCGACAAAAAAAATAGTCTCAATCAAAGTTGGCTAAAAAAAATAGATTTAAAAATCCAAACAAATATCCGATCCATATCTATTTCATATCCAATTAATTGGATTGGATTTAAAATCCAAAAAATGGATTTGGATATTAAATTAATCTATTTAAATGAATTTAAAATAGATTAGATTGGATTGAATACTAATTATTTTATAGATATGAATTTTTTTGCTTACCCCTGAGAAGCAGGGTTTTAAATAATGTGTTATAACAGTGTAGCGACCCTAGCTGCTGTAGAAGAGTAGTTTAGTGTGGTGATCTAAACGGACCAAACAATTTGCTAAATAGTAGCAGGATAGTATGTGTTGATTCCAAAAAAATCCTTTGAAAAGAGACATTATGGCTTTTTATTTTATTTTATTTTTTTGGGGGGAATATTTTTGTGATTTAATTTTCCAAGAAAGAAATATACTGACTGTAATAGTAGCAAAAATGGTAAAGACTTCGACTTAGAAGATGATGGTTGATGATTCCTATGTGGAAAATTTGAATTTGACTTTGTTGGCATTTACTTATATGTTATGTTTAAGACACCGATGACTTTTGATTGTTAATTATGAGTGTCATGAATTTTGAGTCATTTTATCATTTTTGAGAATTTATATGCACCAATATACATAGTATCAATCTCAAATAGCAAAGCGAAGCGACCACCTCCAAAAATGGGATGGCAGGATAATAGATGGATCCCACAATTCTATTTATATATATATATATATATATATATATATATATATTAAATAATTAATACTATTGTAAATGCTTAGAAATTGAAAAATTACTCAAAATTCATGAACTATTCATAATTAGTACTTAAACAAAACATACAAGTAGAAGACAAAAGAGTTACCAAACTACTGTATATGGGTAAGAGTTACAGAAAAACAAAGAACTATACATACTCAATACTTGTGCTTCTGCATTTCAAAGAACTGTAACCGTCTGAGGCATATACAGAAACTATGATGAACGAGACATTATTTTTGTTATGAAACATACTTCTTATAACTTCACCAGGACTGACATTCAAAAAGCATATCCTTTGATTGGTCTCTGCATCAAACAGTTGAAACACGTCACATATACAATATATCCATTTCAATGTCACAAATAGAATTAAGCAACAAACAAATAGCAGATACTAATACTACATAGGCTAACTGCTGCACAAACACCCAATGGTCAAGAGCTAAAACAATCTCTTGTGCCACTAAAATCTCGATAATCTGATCTTTTTCTCAGAAATGGCAATACCACAAACAGCGGATCTTTCGGATCATGCATATCATATTCTTCCTGTAAAGCGAACCATCAGATATATCACAACAAGTGCAGGAAATGAACCATCAATGATTTCAAGCACTGTACTATTCCACCACATACAATAGTTTAAAATGTTGAACAACACACAAGTAGCGGAGATAAAAATGAAATGAGCGGAAAGTTGATATTTCACTAGTTTGGTGAGTGAAAGGATTATAGAAATGAAATGAAAATTAGTAGGTTTCACATGTTTTCTTTCACGTCAAAACTGAGATGAAAAGAATGGAAAGTGTGGGAAAGCTAGTCCCTTTTTATGTTTCCAAAACTGCTCTTCATCCAACTCGCATAATCCATGGGAGAGATCTAGATCTATTAGGATAATCAAATATGTTGGTTGATATTCAAAAATTGATCTGTTGTATATATTAGGATAATCAAATATGTTGATTATGCACATATAAGCGAAGAAAAGGAGTGGTTTGTTGTCAACAAAGAAGATAAATACAAGGGTAAAATTTAAATTGTAAAAATACTTAATTTTATCATTTTATTACCTATTAAATCACTTTAATTAGATCTTTTTTTTCTTTTCATATATCTTTCTTTTCTATTGAACAACTCCACTTTTTACTTTCTTTCATTTCTTCTCTTTCACTCCAACTAATCACTATCTTACCATTTGATAAAGGTGAAAGATAGTGAAAAAAGAATGAAATGAACAATAAAATTTAGTGAGATTCACTTTTATTCTCTATTTAAATTCAAAACTTTCATTTCTTTTCTTTCCACTTTATATTTGGTAGAGAAATGTGAAAAAGGAATGCAAAAAAGTGAAAGTGTAAAGTGAAGTGGTTTGATAGAGATGAAATAAAGGATAAAAGTGATGAAAGATTTTACTTAAAGTAAAGTAAAAAAAGAAAGAAAATCGGATAAGGAAACATAATCGATTATGCATAATTAGTGAAAGTCTGAGAGACTTGTTTTTCTCTCCCATCTCTCTTCTCACTTTCCTCTCTACTTTCACCTTATTTAATCTCATCTTAGGGTGAAAGTTTTATTCCATGAGACCCATATTTCTTTTCAAAAATTACAGCTACAATTAACCCCTAATAAACATTCGTCTCTAAATCAGCTCAACTCAGTTACATTTCACATTCACATTCATCTACTTAAATCAAATATCCCCTTACAATTTGGTTTGGTTGGTAATGTTGTCCCGCGAACACAATGGCATATAGGCTATGACTAGACAGTTTTTAAATATATATTGAGATTAGATTAATTTTGTGCCTACCTTATTATAATGCAATATTAATATCATATGGTTTCTCAATCATCCTCTTTTTCTTTCATCACCACACTTTTGCTATTGCTGGCGAACACGTCGTCGTTGACGATTTAGCTACCAAGTACCAGCAAACCCCTTGTCGTCGCCAACAACACTTTATCATACAAGTAATTAGATCAATTTTGTATGTCTTTTGCCCTGAACGTAAGTAAATCCGAACTTACGAAAATGATTTTTTACATCAATATAAATATAACATTCTTTATATTAATTATGCATATAATCGATATAAAAAATAACACACGTAAGTTCAAACTATGTATTATTTCAGGTCTTACAAATGGTCATAGTTTTGAAGGATGCTTCTTTTGTCGTGGAAATGAAAGCAGTGACCGGTACTGTTTTCCTTTCCAAAATTCCAATTCGGGGTAACTTTTTGCATTGCATGGTACACGCAGCCGAAGTGATCCGGTTTTTAAGTTGCTGCTTTGAACTCTTTACAGACGCCAAGTATCTTTCAAGTTATAAATTCCTACCCAAAAAGCAAACAAAATAACAGAAAGACCAAACCTACACTACCTACCGTGTCCTCCTAGATATTGAAAACAAAAAAACCTTTGCTTAAAGTTCAGATTTCAGACTCTTTTTATAAAGAAATCTTCTCATTCATCTATCCTACTAAAAATAGGATAACAACATTGAAAAAAAAAAAAAAAAACTGCCCACCACATTTTACACACCTTATGACCCGTTCCAATCCCAACTTTCCGCCAGAAAAGATAATATTTCAAAGCAAATAATGTTTTCAAATTCATTAACACTTCAAATATTTCAAAGAACAGTGCTAAATAATTAATTTAAAGGAATTTTATGTAAAATATAAATTTTGTGCATAATACTTTAATATAATACCATATATATTAAAAGTATTTAATTTTCATACGCTCTCTATAAAGATTTTATACACTCAATCATTTACTAATCATTTTAGATAAATCTATTAGTTAATTGGGTAACAATATAAAAAATTGATACATTATTAATATATTTTAATTATATTCATATTAACATAAACATTTAACTTCCATCTTCTATTAATTTTTCTAGACTAAAATAAATTTTTATTCTTTAAAATTATTTTCTAAAAAATAAAGCACCAAAACAAAAATTAATAAAAAAGTAAAATGACCAAAAGTACATTTTAACCATTTGTATAGTATCAAGTAATTTTTCAGAGTGATTATTATAAATAATAATAATAATAATAATAATAATTTTCTAAAACTTTATGATGACAAAGATTAAATTTAGATTAAATTCAAAGTAAAAGATTTTTCCCTTTTTCTTTTTTCTTTATAAGTTAGTAACATTATTCGATTCCCGCAACACGAACCGTTCGATCTGTTTAATCTATGATGATCCTCCGTTTAAATGTCACACTAGGTGGTCTGTTGAGACTTCTTCTCTTTCTCTTTCTCTTCCTCTCACTGGCGACACCACAGCGGCCGCAGGAGACAACGACAACGAAAACATTATTCTCCATTCTCGTGAGTTCTCACTCTCTTCTCTAATGTCTGGTTTCACTATTTTTTTTCTTTATGTTTTGTTTTTCATTAATTTGTTTGTTTGGGGTTTTGATCTGTTTTCAGGCAGAGAGAGTGGTTGGGTTCGATGGAGAAAGAGTTGGTGGAATTGTACGAAGCGGCGAAGAAGGCGGCGGACGCGGCCATCTCCGGCGACGGCGAACATGAGGAAAGCAGATGCATCGATGCGCTTGAGCAGCTCAAGAAGTTTCCCGTTAATTACAAGGTTCTCGTCAACACCCAGGTTATTTTTCTCTCATTATTTTCCTCTTTTTTCCTATCTGTTTATATATATATATATATATATATATTTAGGTTTTGATTGGTTGGTGTTTTCGGATGAGGATTTTTTTTTTTATCATGAAATTATTTTTTTGCGGGGGAAAGTACAGAAGAAAAAAAAAGGTGTAATTTGAGGTTTTGTGTTTGTTGGAAACAAGTGCATGCAATGTTAGGTTGTATGATATGATATGTTTGATATTTTGTAAAGGTTAGGGTTCAATTGAAAACAGAATACATCTCTCGTTAAATTTTGTATGATGTGGTATGTGGTGTGTTATGTGCACTAAGAAATAGATTTGTATTCTTTTTAACATTTAGGCCTTTTACTTTTAGGTTCCTTAAATTGTTTGTGGTAGAAAGGATAAAAAACTTTTTTTGTGTGTGTTTGGGTGGTGGTGGCTGGAATTTCTGTTCAATCATTATTCAAAAGGTTTTTGGGGGATGATTGGGCTAATATTTTGTGTATCAGAGAAATTGGGTCTTGCAGTTAGGAGGTGTAGTTTTTATGCCTACCAATGTTAAGAAAGTTGTTTTTCTAGGTTTTGATAATATTAGGTTACAAAAGGTTTGCTAGTGTTCTCTCAACTAACTTGTTAACCGAAGAATTTTAGTATTGTTCTCAACGTTAGAATGAAGTTGAAGTTACCAAATGTTCCAAGGTTACTGTTTGTATAAATCTACAAATTGTTATAGCTTCCCAAGACTGTCCTTGTAGTTGGGATCTATTATTTGGTAGTGCTGGCTAATGGCAATGGAATTTCTGTTAGGATTTGGATCATTTCCGTTTCCTGCAAAACATGACAGTGTCGTGTTTATGAGAGAAAATGACAAACTACTTTGCGTGGAATCTGTTGATCCTGAATTGGTAATGGTGGGCCTGACACAGTAATCTTGGGCTTTCTCTTAAATAGACACAACACTGTCATGCTTTTTAGTAATAAGAGAGGATCCAAACTTGATTTGTTGTGCATAGTGCAATAGAGTATGAGAAAGTTTGAAAACTTTATTAGCAATTTTTAGTTTTTTCCACTAATATATTTGGTATTTACTATTTAGTGGTTCCATTCTTACCTGTTGCCAGGCACAATGAATTGCTGCTGCTGTTTTATATGGGATTTTATCTATGACAAAATTGTTATGAGATTTGTGGTGGATTATGGAAAACAGTATTGTTTTTTTATTGAATCAGTTAAATTGGAAATGATTTGACTTGACATTGAAATCAAACCTCACGATTGGAACTCATTAAAGGATTTGGAGGTGACAGTGGATGCTTCATCTGTTCAGAGATGAAACAGGGAAATAAAAAAATTAAAGCAAAAGTAAAAGAGGTGATTCAAATTCAAAATGAAAAAGAATCAGATAGTGAAGAAACTTGAGTGTTTTGATTAACAAAAAGAAAATTTTCTAGAATATTTATAGAGTAAAAAAAAGTTGCAATATTTATAGATAGTTTTATGTGCTGGATTCTGCGTTTGTGAACCCCCGGCTCAGTTTGGTATCCTTGTCTTAAATTGGGGAGAAAAAATGGTTGGGACCCTATTATACATTTTTCATTTAAAGTTCATTCCTCCCCTTGAAAAATATCAGAACGCTAAACTGATCTCAAATCTGTATTGATTTCAGACTTGAAGATTTGTTTTATCTTTTTAATGTAATTTTTCAGAAAGATTTGTTTAACTTTTTTAATGTAATTTACTAATTTTTCAGGTGGGCAAACATCTTAAAGTTCTGACAAAGCACCCAAGGCAGAAAATTAAGTCCTTTGCTATTGACTTAATTGAGATATGGAAAGGCATCATTATCAAGGAAACCAGCAAAAATAAAAATGGGGGCTCTGATAGTAAGGCGGAGTCGGCTAATGGGGAGCAATCTAAATCTGGGAAAATGCAGAAGAGTCCTTCGGTGAAGATTGAAAAAGTTGAAACTGTCAAGGTTGAGAAAATTGATAAGAATGGCACATCAAAGTCAAGCTTTGAAAATATGAAAAAGGTACAAAATGATGTCAAGAATGAGAGAACTGATCGAGCTGCAAGTGTCAAGATGGAAAAGATAGCCAAGGAGGAAAAGCCAATTTCTGGAGCAAAGAAAATGTCATCCAGTTCTACTGCTCCCCCAAAGCTAAAAACTATGATTAAATCCAATGATGCAACACGAGACAAAATAAGGGAAATTCTCCACGAGGCTTTGTCCAAGGTCACGGGAGAGGCTGATGAAGATCTTGTAGCTGTAGTCAATGATTCTGATCCCATCCGTGTTGCTGTGACAGTGGAGTCTGTATTATTTGAAAAATGGGGTCCTTCAAATGGGGCACAAAAGGTGAAGTATAGGTCCTTAATGTTTAACCTTAAGGATTCAAACAACCCTGATTTCCGGAGAAAAGTTCTGCTCGGCGTTGTTGAGCCAGAGCAACTGATCAACATGAGCACAGCAGATATGGCTAGTGAGCAAAGGAAGCAGGAATATCAGAAAATCACAGAGAAAGCTTTATTTGAATGTGAGCGTGGAGGTCAACCAAAAGCTACAACTGATCAATTTAAGTGTGGCCGATGTGGTCAAAGAAAGACCACCTATTACCAAATGCAGACTCGCAGTGCTGATGAACCTATGACAACCTATGTCACTTGTTGTGTCTGCAATAACCGTTGGAAATTCTGTTAGTGCAGTTGTGAATGGTGAGTTTCACTAGAGCTGTTGCCATCTGTTATTGATTTAGGGTATGGAGGTGCGAGTGTCGTTATGGTTCGGAATCACAGTCGTGCCAGGATTTTCTATCAGACTGTTTACATGTAGAAATTTTTAGGCAGAAAATTGTACTTTTTATTCTTTCAGGTTTAACTCAAGTTTTCGAATTATTGTAGTTTGCTGCTGTAACTTTCATCCCTTACAAAATTGCATCAATGTTTTTCTCAGGTTCTACTCTCAGTAACTAAAGTACTTAACCTCATGGCATCCAACCTATACGATTTGATAACAGAAGGGGCAGCTAGAGCTAGGTTATATTCGGAAGCAGAAGTGCGTTGTTTTTTCTTATTTTTATCTATAAATGCCAGTTGAAGGAATTCGAACCACCGATTCAACCTTATATTTTGTAACAGATTTTCATTGTAAGCGTGCTGCACAGTGTACAATGTGGTCTGTTCGTTTCATTTTAATTTTGGTGTCAGCTTAGCTTTAGTTGCATGGTGTTGCAAGTAGCTTCGAACCCTTTCGATGCATCTGCAGTTCAGTTACGAACTCTTACCCTAAGCTCAGGGGTCATGTGAACTCCATGTTTGAAGAGCCATGAACCAGGCTATTGTATCCCACAGTCTTGTACTCCCACTATTGCATCCGCATCTTATATTGTATTTCGGAAAATCTATTCTGAGCCATGTAAGATAACAGTACATGATCCATGATAAATAACCATACCAATCCCAACAACTTGGACTAACAACATAATCTTTGATATGGTTTTTACACTATACAAATTTCTAATACATTATATATAAATAATGCACTTCCAAAAATATTCTTCTCATTATGAAGGTTACAGAATTTGTAACTTTCATAGCCGGACTGGGCAGACAATCCGTAAGTGTATTTTTTTTAACTAATAGGTCAATTATGTTAAAAAATAATTAATGTTAATGTATATAATACTAAATTTTTTAATGTATATTTAATAAGTATATAATTTGACATAATAAATTTTATAACAATTAATTTTAATCTCATAATTAAACTATAAATTAATTTAAAATATTAGAACAAAATTTATTGTATAAAATTAATTTAAATAATTTTGATCTAATAATTAAACTATAAATTAATTTCACATAACAATTAATTTAATTTAATTTTATTGAGTTTAAGTAATAGATTTAATTTAATTTAGCCATTAGCCCAGGCCGTGAGAAAGACCATGTAAATTTAATTTTATTGAGTTTAAGTAATAGATTTTTTTGGAGGAATTAGAATAGAGTATTTATATTATATAATAAATCAAATCTAGTTTATTCAATTCTCTTGTGCAGCAGTGCAGAATTTTCCCGAAACTAGGAGATTTTTATTTCCAGTGCAAAAATCAAATCTTATTTTTTTCGATTTCCTTTTCCTTCAACAAATTATGAGGTTATATTTAGTGGATGAGATTTAACCAATGTTAAAAACAAGAGAAAAAAGAAGATCAACTATATCAATTAAATCTTTATCTTGCAGTAAAATAAATAAATAATGTTTATATTATTAAAAATATTTTATCTACTTTTATATTTTAAATATTTTATATATATATTTTTTAAATTTTACTTAATAGATAAGATTTTATCCTATGTTAAAAAAAATATAAAGTTAACGTTGAATGTTGGCTCCGTTCGTGATTGAGCTAGATTCCTTCTAACAATTCTAGCAAAATACCACCACATAATATGAAAGTTTAATAATTAATTGTTGTTAAAATTTATTGTTAGATTTAATCAACTTTAACAATTATGAAATTACATTCATAAATGATTGTTTATATACATATATATAATGATTATGTTTTTGTTGTAATATGGTTATGTTTATATAATTTAAGAATAATTTTTCAATTCAATTGTAACAATTTCTTTAATTATATTGTTATTTTTATGAATTTGTTAATTTTGTACTTAACTAAGAGAAAAATTAAAAATGATAAATATGTTAGAATTTATGATGTGATAGGAAGAGAGATATAAAAAATGAAAAAAGATTGATAGATCTTCAAAATAAGAGTTTAATATAATATATTGATGGTATAAAATAATTTTATACTGTCATTAAATATTGATATTCTACTTCTAACATAATTTATTTATAACTAAAGATGAATCAAAATTTGAATCCTAAACCACGTGATTAAAAAACACAAACGATTTAAAAACACAAACGATTATCATTATGTGAAACACAAAACTTGTGGTGGTGATTTGTGTATCAATGTAAACCCAAAATCTAACTCTTTGCTTATGGTCAGTTTTCTGCTATGTATGCTGTCACGATGGATGAAATGAAAATGCAGCAGAATCACATTCAAAAACTTGAAACAAAACAGGCGTAGCAACCACAAAAAAAAAAAAAAAAAAAAAAAGAGTCACAGAAAAAGTGCAGTGATATTATTATATATGTGTACACGGTAATGTAACAAAATTTACACAAAACGCCCATTAATCAAGATAATACAATTGGTCATTATTATTCTCTGGATAGGTTTATTTATTTCAACTACAGTAAAACCAAATTCACTGGCTATTGTTGTTGTTGAGTTCCTTCAGAGCTTGGAATACTCTAGAGCTTCTATCAAATATCTGAGCCCTTCGGTTATAATCCATAGGCTCTTTTCCCACATCTGCACCCATAATAGCTTCCCTCTCCAAACACTCCAACATCTCCACCACCCCTTTTCCTTCTCCCCCACATTTGTGCTTAAACTTTGCCATTCCACTCTCTTCATTTGTGTTCATCTCAGCTTCCAACTCTTTCTCCAACTTTCTCACCAAACTCCAACTTGCACATCCCACCACAAAGCTGCCATTACCCTTTCTCTTTTGTGCTACATAGGAAACATGGTTTGACCAAAAGCTCTTGTTCACGTTGAAACCCAAACTCCTCACCTTAAAAGTGAAACCTTTTTGGCATGAAGCGATGTGGTTGTTGTTGGAGTTGCTCAAAGGAAAAGAGGAATAGAGCTTGTGTGTATTGGCAAGGCAACAAGAACCCTTCATTTTTTGGCTATTGTTTTCGTAGCATGAGGGCTTTGGCTTTCTATATTTCTAGAGCCTCGGGCTTGTGTTTGCATTTTCTATTTCCATTGAAGGTTGTGTTTAGAAAAAATGTCACGGAAAAAATGTTTTTAAGTGACGAAAAGTCAACTGACAATTAGTCTCTATTTCATATTATATGCGTTGATCGATTGACATTTTATCGGTGATTTCGAGATTAAATGTATTGTAACTATATTAAATATTTTAAAAAAATCTGTTTAAAGTAATTTTATTCAACTCTATGGAAATTATCTCTAATAAAAAATATTTATCCATTTACATGGATATTTGAGTTTTGAGAGGCTGAGGATTTAACGTGTCAGCTTCATGGTCAAGATGCATGTTTGAAGCACAGGAACTGGGCGTTGTGATTATTGGTTGATGTGGCCAATCAATTTGGCCATTGTATAGGGCACGCGTTTGAAACTGTCCTCTTAATTCAAAGTATGCGTTGTCTTCATCTGCCAAAATTGTCTAAACGTATTGTCAATGGGTGTGAAAATTTGAACATTGCCCCATAATGATTTCTAACCACAAATTGAAAGATTATAGTCTTTGCTACTTGCAAGGCATAACCTTTGAAATTACAGCAACAAAGAAATATTGTTGGCCTTATGCCGCATGGTTCACATTTACATGTAGAAAGGAGGTTTTGGACGTTATTAGTGTAATTTTATTTATAATTTATGGAAAAGTGTAATTTTATTTATAATTAAATGTAGAAAGGAGGCTGAGGATTAGTGTTTTTTTAAAGTTAAGAATAACGTCATATTAAAGTTAAGAATAACGTGATTTAAGGTTAATATATTAACCTTTTTAAAATGAATTCTAACTTAATATAAATGGTAGTTGTGTGACGAAAACTAACTTTTCACGTCTGTATATGTAAAATGCGGATCTAAATTTTTCCTTAACTAGTTTTATTTTTTAGCTGTTGTTTTTTGCCGTTTTCCCCTTTCCTCATTTTTTGAGGAAAAAAAAAATCTACACCCCTTAGTAGTATATCTTATCTAATTACATGTATAATAATAAATTCATTTATAAAAAAGAAAAGTCCAAGATGTGGTTGCAAAAAAAAAAATTAAAGAGAAGATTAGGTTATTATAAAAATAAGTCCAAGACCCAAATTAATAAGTGATAAGTGATAACTCTAATTTCTTATACATTTAAAATATATATATATATATATATATATTTATTTATGAGAAATGTTAATATTCATCTTAGTTTGGAGTGCATTGACATTTAATACAAAAAAAATGGACTGTAAAATTATTGACTGTTTCATTTTCCAATATTTAATTTAAGGATATAATAGTATTTTTTTCATTTATTTTTTTTTTAAAAAATTCCTCTCATCTTTTTTTCACGATTTTCTTATGTACATGCTTTAACTTGATTAGATTTAAGGTTCAATAAGTGAACAATTCAGATTTTATAATCTGAATCGATTTTGAATCGAATTGGTTTTGAATCAGTTTCAAATTAGTTGTAAGGGTCGAGTCAATTTCAAACTATTTTTTAAATTTAAAAAATGACAAAGGTGAAAATCAGTGCAATTAACCAAAGTGTTTGTATAAACAACTCAGACAGAACTGGTTTGGTATAACAATTCAGTTTTTTTTCCAAACCAGATTGGATAAAAACCGGTTCTGATATCAGTCCGGTTACAATTTGATTCGGTCCAAAAAGTTTTTTTTTTCACACCCTATGCAACCAGTGAAACGACGCTAAAGAAAACAAAAAGAAAGGCACAGCCGAAAAACGAAAGACAGATCGTGTAAACTCTCGTTATCAAAAAAATACCTTTGAAGTCCACCCTCGTGTAACCCTAGCATACACCGTGCCGTCAACGGCTATCACTCTCCGTCCACCGTCGCAGTCGGAGCAGCCACCAGGTCCGTCGAAGCTCTTATTCTGAAGTCTGTTCTTCACTTCTTCTTCCCCTCTGTACTTGATTTCAAAGAAAGGATTGTTGTTTTGGTTATTTTCTCTCTTTTGTAATTTTCCCCTTTGAATTTTTATTATAATTGTTTTATCTATCTTTCTTTTATTCCCAATTGTAATGATGCCACGGAGGGTAAGTAATCACTGGCTTGCATTTGCATTATATATTGCTTTGAAACATCTCTCTTTTGAAACACTGTGTTGCACTCTGCCATTTGAAACCTAAGCTTAATTTTGGTGTTTCTGAATACTGAATTGTGCACACTTCTCTTTGGGTTAGTCTGCTAAGCTGCCATTTTTTATATGCAGAATTTAGGGAGAAACCTTGGCAAGTAGAAAATTAGGATTTTAAGTGGCCATGAGGGGAGGAAGGAAGAATTTGAAGAGGGCAACCGAGGAAAAACATATAACCCTTCAAGATGATCAAAGCATCATGCAGGTCGTGTCTCTTCGAGGCGGTAATATCATTGAGGTACTGCTTTTCAAAGCCCTAATCTTCCAATTTTACCTTTTAATTTTGTGCTGAGGAAAATGAAAAAATCACCAAGGTGAAACTTACAAACTTTGATGGAGAAATAAATCAAGGAATATTCTTTGAAAAGAAGAGGTAAAATTACATATTAGCAACAAGGAAAAAAATATTGTAATTATTGACTTGTAATATAGTGGTTGTAAGTTCTACCCCGGTATCAAACAAAACAAATGGTACTTCTTTAATTACTTGATAAGCAAATAGGTTCTGATGGTATTGCGGGGATTGTCAGGACATTTTTATCATTTCTGCAAGAAAGAAAATAGAACAAAATAATATATGGAGAGAAAAATATAGAGATTGTTTTGAAATCATGGAAAAAGGAAAACAGGACAATATGTGAATCCTGTTAAAATTAGTCTATTATGTAAACATCCCTTTCCTTTTGGAAACAGGGAGTGTGTATTACTTATGTGTATATAGGTTCTTATTTATGTCTCCATTTTGATGTCTGAAGGTCATGGATGCAAGTGGCAACAAATTGCTAGCTCTTTTCCCTGCTAAAATTCAGAAAAGCATGTGGATTAAACGAGGTTTGTCATACTTAGAAAGCAATTCAACACAATTTAAAAGCTAGAGCTACTTTATGTTATTGTATTTACTACTTTTTATAACCAAAAAACTAATTCCTTTACAGATAATTCAAGGCATTATACTCACTCTTTCAATCGTTTGCCAACATATAGGCCTGAAAGTTTTAAATCTGCAATGGTAGATAATTCAATAGAAAGTACAACCTCCCAACAAGAGCATGAGCTGGAGGGGAGTGATGATGATGGACTACCTCCATTGGAAGCCAATACAAACAGGATAAGACCTGCTGAGTTGCAAGCTGATGATGAAGATTCAGAATCCAGTTCAGATACAGATGATGATTGAACCATATAGTTAGGCTCTCATACCTGCATATGAATTATTACATTAGCTGATGATGAAGATTCAGAATCCAGTTCAGATACTGATGATGATTGAACCATATAGTTAGGCTCTCATACCTGCATATGAATTATTACATTCAAGCTAAACTGACAATGTATGTGAAAGAATGTTCTTGTCCTATCTTTAGGTGCTGATTTTGCTGAATATTTGTGTTTCAGCTCTCAACTAAAAGAGTGTTTCAGTCTCCTTTTCTTTCCTTTTTCTGGGGTAGGGGAATAAAAAAAAAAAAAAATTACTTATTACATTGTCCAAAGACTCTTCGCTATGCCAAGGTGAGAGATATTGTACGCAATCTTACTCTTGCATATGCAAAGAGACTCTTTCCGGATTTGAACTCATGATCAACAAGTCATCAAGCCTTTTTCGGGTAGGGGAATATTGGTTTGAGTTCTTTTAGTTTATATTTTATTAACTGGAGAAAATTAAATCAAATGGTGAAGACAGAAGACTTTCAGTAGTTGCTTTTTCAACTGTCATGAATCCCATTCCCAAATCCACTCAGCATCTATAAGTAAAATATGAGCAAGTATCTAAAAGGATGTCATGCCCCACCCTAATTTTCACACAGCCTAGCTAAAACAGTGTTAACCCATTCGGTGTTGATCTTCATGCAAACTTGAGTGAGTTTTTAATATTTCCGAGAAGCTTGAGTAGTTGAGTCATGAGTGTATGTTGGGAAAAAAAGTGAATGAATATACTTGTTCAAGCTAGCGAATGAAATGGATTAAAAGATAACTTATCTTCGCGCTATACTTCAACAAGAGAAAATAGATGGCTTATATTCCACCTGTTGTATCTAATCAAACTTGAATAAAATATGAATACATATAAGAATTTTCTATTGTATACTCCTTTGATTTATCTTATAGATAGAAATATATAATTAACAAAATCAACTATTTAATATGCCTATTGTTAAATTAATGAACCGCCTTATATAAACATTTGGATAATGATACTAGTACATAAATTTTGAGGAAAGACAGATTCGTAACATAGCATTTTTCAATATACAACAAATTATATATTGTAAATGTGTTAAATAAAATGAACGACTTGATAGAGAGAAAATAATAAATTAATTGCCTAAAAGTGTTACAAAAAGTTATTGTAAATTTACTGGTACTCTAAACATTTCTATATGCTCACTGTGTATCAAAACAGTTACTGTGATCTTTCAATAAGAACACCCACACCAAAACTCTTTATACAACAAAATCATAATTTTACAACAATTATACACCAAAATACCTGTTGCAGAAATGGTATACATAAAATTGAGTGATGGATCTAAATTACTTCTAATACACCTATTGCCTAGTTCAAGAAGAAACTATGAAAGAAAATCAATTCAAGTCTTCATGTGGATGCTTTATCGTTACATCTGAAATTGTCACAGAACTCCCCCATTGTTGCTCTTTTCAGCTTCAATTTAGATTTACCAAACATTTTAGTTCTCTTGAATCATTTTCTCAATTGGGTATGAGCTCCTTAATTCCCTTCAACAGAAGGCCGAGTCCCTCTTATCACTTGACTTGGTGAAGAATAACCCATTAGTAGATGAAGTGATGAACTTTTTGGAGCTGGCCTAGCCTCCATTTCTGATGCCAGTTTCCTGGATCCAGACATATTGGAGGAAAACATAGCTGATACATCTATCTCCACCTGACCCTTTCTTGCACTAGAATATCTTGGATTAATGTTCTCCTGCTCAGTTGAAGGCTCAAATGTACCATGAAAGACACTTGGATTAGCATATTCACCGCCATGCAAGTGATGAGAATTTGCCAGAGAAACAGGCTCTCCTTCTGAGGAGTAGCTTTTAGAGATAGAAAGTCCATAATCATCATAATATGAGATGGCCTCAGCAGCTGAATAATGGTAATAGTTGGCATGAGATGCTGAAGGTAGATTTCTGCTACTAATCACCTCGCTTTGATCATTAAGGTCACTTGATGGAGGGCCTATAGCATTATTTGGTGAGAAAAAATCTATATGGCTTCCATGCATTGAAAACTTTAGCACCTCTGAACATTCTCCACATTTCAGCTGATGACATGCCCTTTCGGAAAGGAGAAAATCTGCAGGTAGCTGCAACAGGTTTAAGCATTTATGACAAGTAACAAAAGGAGCTCCACCTGCCACTGGCCTGTGATGTCTCTTAGCCACCAAGTTCTTCTCCCTTAAGTATTTCCTTAAATCGGGAGCCCTATGCCTCTGTTCATCAGATTTTGTTTCGCGGCCATATATTGGTGGAAGTTTAGAGGCTGTGAACCATTGTGGACTTGAAGGATAAGAGTGATGAGAAAAAGAGCAACAATCTTGGCCTGAACAGGACCTATGTAACCCTTCATGCTGGAAAAGAACATGCGGTGACATTGACATATCTGTTGAGAAATGCCTCTCTTGCGAAAAACAATGGTAACAAGAATGATCAACATGGTGTGCATTCCTTGTTGCCTCGGCTGAATAAGGTATCCGCGAGAATTTATTATGCCTTTGGTGCCAGTTAACTCCATGACCACATCTTCCATCACACGAAGGGTAATCCAAACTATGAGAAAACCTTCTTCCCTCACCAAAGTGATGGCTATGATATGCAGAAATATGATTTCCCTTGTAAGAGACACCCTTGGACGGTCTTCCATTTGTTTCTCCACTTGTGTAGAGATTCCTGTTGAGTTGATCCTGCAACTTATTAATCATTCTCAACAGTTTCATCTTCTCATGGTCAGTGTCCTCAAAGGAATCAGGTGAAAGAAAGCTTGAGCTGCGGTAGAGCGCATCATGCATTTGGTTTGATGAGCTGCCCCTTTCATAGGAAGAATGGGAACCACTTCGATGCAAAGGTATTTTGGGTGGAAACTTATCTCTCTTTGTGCCCATCCAACGTTGATGACCATTTCTTGTAGAGTCCACCACTTTGTTTTGATTCCCCCTGCTGTCTTTCTTGGCATGAAGCTTTGCATTGGACATATGTGATCGATGTTGTGTTTCAAGGCCTCCATATAAGCTATTCACAAGGCCTTTACCCTTTCTGGTCCTTCCCTCAGAAACATCATTAGCATTGGTGTAAGTGTTGTCAAATGAACCTGAATGTTGGATAGGGAATGGGTCATCCATTCCATCATAAGAGAGGCTGCCATCATAAGCAAAAGAGCTTCTAGTGGTTGGGGATTTAGGCAATTTTCCAGCAAGTATACCACTAAGCTCTGAACTGGGATCAATTAATTCTGTTGTATCCACAGACCTTACACGGTCAGAGCCAGGGTGAATAATTTTCTTAGCTTGCTTCTGTTGTTTATGAGAAGATGTAGGATTAGCAGGTGTGCCTTCTTCAACTTTATCAGGAGTAACATGTAAAATCTTTCCCTTCTCTCTACTTGTCCTATCAGTCGTAGAAGCATTTTCTGTAGTGTCCACTTCAGGTTTTACACCCTCTATAGCCGATGGGTCATTGTTGGAATCTTCTCCATCCGGTGCATGTTCTGCTCCCTCTGACAATTTACCATCATTTAACTCTTCTGCTATATTGTTTTCAGTGGTTTCCAATTCAAGGTTTTCACCAACTATAACTGATTTGTCGTTATTGGCATCTTCTCCCTCCAATGCAGAACTTAACTCCTCCTCTGCTCCCTCTGGTAACAAGTTTCCACCATTTACGTCTTTGGCTCCTTCTGAATCACTTTCAGTAATTTCCACTTCAGGGATTGCACCTGCTAGAGCTGATTCCTCTTCATTGCCATGTTCTCCATCTGACTCAGAAATGAACTCTTTCTCTCCTTCTAGTGACAAGTTTTCATTATTTAACCCTTCTACTCCCTCTAAATCACCTTCAGTAATTTCCTTTTCAGATGTTACCCCTATCAGAGCTGATCTATCATTATCGCCATCTTCATCCATCACACAAACAGACTCCTCTTCTGCTTCTGCTTGTAAGTTTCCATCATTTATTTCCTCAATCTCAGAGTGAGTGGTCTTATTTGATGCTGAACCACCTTTGCTGGACACTCTATGCCTTCTGTGTGACAAACTATAGATATCCGATTCAGTTTCCTGTCCTTCATCTGATAAAATAAACGGTACAAGTTGATCACCATTTTCGTTTTGACCCCTTCCAGCATTTCTATCCACATGACACTCTCCAGAAGAAGTTGCTCTTTCCTTCAAACTATCTTCACGTGAAGGAACCAGATGGTTTCTATTGTTACGTTGTTTCCCCTCAGAAACATGATCCGATGCATTTCTAGGAGTTGCATCAGTTGCTTGTACACTGGACTTTGAGTTCGCAGCCACATTTGTTCGTTTCTTAGCTGCATCGAGAGAAATAAAAGGATTTAAGTAATGCAGAACTGCAAGAGGTAGAATGTATAGAATAGAATTCACACCCCATTTGAAAACTTGAATTTAACGGTAAAAATTTAAATACACAAGTGGTGTGTCAACAGATTAAAGCTGCAGCCACCAAAAAGATTAAAGCTGCAGTATTTGGTTCATAGACTTAACATACATAAGACATTTATATCAATCAAGGAGAATAAGCCATATAGAAAAATAATCATTTGGTATGAAAAAGAGTTCAAAATTGATCAATATGATATCAAAGGTCATGGTTAACCAAAGCACATTATGTTAAGAGTTCAATCAAAAGGGACAACAACAATAAACTTTACAGCTTATTTTTTTCTTTTTACCTGCAGTGTTTTTGGCAACAGCATAAAATTTGAAAAGTACAATGGTATACAAAAAAAATTAGAATTTTCACCTTGAAGAGTAGTGCCACATTCACCACACTTGTACAAATCACACCCTGCAGGCTCTTGAAGAAGCAGCCGGCATTTAGGACATCGAACTACCCGAAGTTGGGGAGCCATGTGGCCAGACATTTCGCGCGCCAAATATGTAATTAATTACAAACCAAAGGTTAGGTCTACGCCACAAATTTCACAGAGATGTAGATGTCAAAGATCAAATATCCAACACAGTCTGCATACAAATAACAAATAAATAAAGTTTAGCTCGAATTATATTATACATAAAACAATTTCTTGGTTAATTATGGAAAGGAGAAGTAGTATGATAGCCAAACAAATGAAAATTGTAATAAGCAACTGCGAGATGCAGCAAAATAAGATAACTATATAATAAAAACTTTTCCCCCACATTTACAAATTCGGGACAAACGTGATCTTCACGGAACAAAATTGAATTAGCTAGTAAGTTATACCCGACTATAACATTACTATATAGATACACAAACCAATTGTTGTATCATAGATTTTCCATACTAGGAAATGCTCTTTAAAAGGAACACACTTTCTAAAATCTAAAAATTATGACAAAAGAGCTCGAACGAACGTGCTTTATAAGTTAAATCCATAATTCTCAAATTATCCATTTCATACCCTTTTACAGCAGTTCCGTACAAACTGAAAATCTCATAGTCATAGCTTACTATTTTTGTTATTTTTTGAAAAATCTTCGTGAATGGACGGCAAACAAAAAGTATGCTGCTATATTATACAAATGGAAAAAACGACAAACACGCACATAACCAAGTTTAATCTTCACAGGCATACACATCCAATGAAATATTTAATTTTTAAATAACCTCAAAACATAAAATATTATGAGTTTATAGTATAAAAAAAAATACTACATGTCATTGAAAATTTGAAATAGATGATAAATTTTGATATTTAGAGGTAATGGGTCTTCTTAATTAAAAAAATAATGAAGAAGTGATTGATATGAAGAATGAAGGTACCTAGCTATACCAACCTTGGTTCGCAGGTTAGATCAGATAGGTGCCTGCAGCTGAAGAAATCTAAGGAAATAGATGAACATCACAAAGTGGAAAAGAAGAAAGATGAAGAGGGTGGTGATAGAAAAAAGAAAATTCAAGTGAAATGAAAAGAAAGAGCAGAGGAACTTGATGGGAAAAAGTTGGGGATGAAGGAAGTTATTTTCTTTGGCGCAAAGATTACGACTTTGAAAGCAAGAGAGAGAGAGAGAGATTATAGTAGTTGTCGTTGGTGTGTGAAAATGCAACAAGAGTCTTCCATTTCGTGTCTAGAAGGGAAGGTGTGTGTTGTGGTCAACTCTGACCAAAACCCAAAACACAATCACTTCACTTTTTCTTTTCTCTGGCTTTGAAATTTTGGTCTTGTGTTTTGTGTGGTGATGAACTGGAAGGGACCCGACAACCTGGTTTACACGTTGGAATGCAACAAAAGTCCGCGCCACAATTTATGGGTCCCATCTTCTTGACACTGAATATACCAACATTCTTTAATGTTCATTGTTCACATTCAAATTTTTTTTTTTTGGCAGTGAGTCACTTTATTCGGGTTAAGGTTAGATTGGATGTTGAAACTTAACGTGTAGTTCGACTCATAATACACGTTAAATTTGTAAAAAATGATGTGAGTTCAATTGACTATATTATTGAAAAAAATAAAATAAAAATTTAAAGATGACTAAATAATAAATTAATGATAGGTTTCATAATAATTATGAGAATGAAACTTGTGAAAATATTTTAGAATTTTATTGGAAATTTAAAGACTCTAATTATCTTGGTTAAATCAAATTGGAGGATGAAAAAAATTGAGAGAAAATATGTTTTTGGTGTTTATGGTAATGTTTACTTTTAATTTTTTATAAAAAAAAAGTATCTTTATTTTATTTCTCTTTTATAAAAATATATCATGTGAAATCTTATCTTTATAAATAAGATATAAAAAGAAGCATTTAATTTATTAAAGAATCGTTATATAAAAAATTAATGAGTGCATTTTTTGTCATAATTACAAGAAATATATACCTATTTTCAAATTTATTATTACTAAAAAAATTATATTCTTAATTCTTAATTTTTTATAAATTCTATTAATAATATATTCCCTGTTTGTTTTCTTTTTTATTCCCAATGTACCAAGTGAAATAAAATATTCACTCATTCCCCATGATTTTTTTTAAAGAACTCACTTTCCATGCTAATGTATCAAAATAACTATAATCAATTAATTTACGGACGAAATTAATATATTTTTATACATTAAAGATTAAGATGATTGATAATTTAATAATTTAAAATTATATTTTTCATAATTAAAAAAATAACTAATAATTATAATTGAGACATTAATTTAATCGTTTTATTTTATCACAATACTATGATTTAGTATATGAAAATAATTCATGAACACTCTTATGTTAAACACTAGAGAGAAACTCACTTGGATCGGATTAATAATGAGAAATTAAAATAAATAGATGAAGTGTGTGTTTAATATTAACTATAACTTACTATGATTTTTAGAAGCAACAAGCAGTTATTTTTCTAGTGAACTCACATGATGTTACACTCACCACGATGTTCGCCAACAACCTAACTCGTGAAGGAATGATAAATCTTAAATTGTAGTAATAAATATGGAAAGAGGGTGGAAAACAACCCAGAAAAATGAGTTTGAGAATAGGTCAACTTACACAAGGGAAGGAAGAAAGTCTATGAATGGGTGAATCGCCATTTGTCATCTGAGATATGTGGCCATCGTTATTCTGGTGTTGTTTCTCCCAATTAAAACCCCCTATAGCCTTTGACATCACATAACTCCTTCTTGTATAATACAAAACATACGAAAATAATACAATAACCTTTTTTTATCATGAAAAACAAAACGTTTGAATTATTCAAGTGGAACATTTCAACAAGGACTATAACCCCTTTTCTTCCCTTTAATATAAGCAATTTCTTTAAAGAACATACGATCGAGCTCAATCTAAAATGATCATGAAGTAATAATAGAATGAATTGGTCAATGCTTAAGTGTCACTGTGTTTTGGATAAATAACATTCTATTTTGTTGAAAATATTTAAATTATATTATTCTGTTTTTTTAATGTTAAAAATACTTATATCCAATAAGAGCGCAGGAGGTGTGAAAAATGAATCTTAACTATAAAATTATATATGAATATTTAATATTATTTTAAAAAAATTTAATCTTGACCATTTATTTTAATTTTAATATCCAATATTTACTCTTTTTGTGATTTTATTATTTACACCATACACTTTAAAAATATTAAATAAAAACTCAATATTTTTAAAATTTCAGAAAAGCTTAAAAAGATCTAATAAATGAGAAAATTAATATTTTCTATTTTTACCCGCCACTTTTTTAAAAACAAATTTATTATTTTATCTATTATTTTATAAGTTTAAGATATTTAGAAATAATATTTTTAATCATATTCTCTTCTTAACAAGAGATTTATTATCAATTATTATTTTTAATTAATAAAATAAGTAACAATTACGAGGAGAATAAATTAAATAAATAAAGGACGTGTTGCAAAATTTGAAAAATTATGACATATTAATTATACGTTTTATCATATGTAGAAATTTTAAATAAAAATTAAAACGAAAAAGTAAAAAAGATAATATAAGAAAATTTAAAATTATTATTATATCTGACATAAGCTACATTTTTATTATTGACGTTTAACTCATTTATTTGTGGCCAGAAGAAGTAAAAGGACTTCAGCAATGGCTACGGAAGTTTGATTACCACGGCGTTGACACTTGACAATGGACCTTGACAAAGTCCTATGCTAAGTGATGGAGACTTGACTATTCAGATTGAGAGTGTCTTTTCTTTGAATGTATGTGTGTGTTCTATATTTATAACCACTTAAACATATGACCAAAACTAGTTAACAAGCTTTATAACTGTGTTTCATGTTAAGCACACATATTATTAAATTTGATTTACAATTTAATTAGATCACAAGAATTACACCAAATCTAATATCAATTTAACCAAAAACACGAACACGTACATTATTATACAACTTGACAAATAGTAATTGGCAATGGTCTGCATATAAATAAAAATGTTGGTGGAAAAGGAATTTTGAGAGTAGAAGAAAATTAAAATAAGCACAATGTCTTCAAAGCATGGATAAACACATTTTTCTTTAAACTTAATTTACCCTCACCAATTATTAAAATCAGGTACAACTTTAGTTTTGGAAAAGGCCTCTGATTTGGTCAAGATTCGTGCATGGCAGTGGAGTAAGGCAAAGGCAAAGGATTTCAGATACTCTCTGTATGAATGGACTTAAAATATAAGGGCAGTTCTGAATCAAAGTTGCGAGCCACGATGACGGTGGACGTGGTTTATGTCTAGGTGCTTGGTCATTCGTGTGTTGTAGGGCGTGGCAATATTCATTTTTATGAAAGTGTTTAATAAGATTACTCGATAATTGTTAAATGATATTAAAAGATATATTTAATATTTAAATATATTTCTAATAACTTATTATCTTAAATAGTAAGATAAATTTTTTAAAATTTTTATTATAAAAGAATGATAAATATTTGATGATTTTACTCATTGTTTAAAATCAATTTTTTAAATAAAAAAGTATAACTTATATCGTTTAACATTAATTTTTAATATTTAAATGTTTCATAAATAATATTATTCTAAAACAAAAAATAATATTTTTATTTTTAATTTTAATTTTTTATTAACATTTTTTTAGTGATCAAATATTTTAAATAAAAAATAATCAATTTAATAACTTGTTAAAATAAATAGTTTCACATTAAACAAAAAAATAAAATTCCAAGTTTCATGATGACTAAGAAAATAAATATGCCATCTAGTGTCTAGTTTTCCTTCCATAATAAATTAGCAATATTAAAATAGATAAAAGGATTTTTAAATTGAATAAAATAATTTCAAATTAATTAGTAAGAAAAAAGTTGAGAAAAAATCAATAACTTATAAGCTAATTTATTTTCATAAGCTACTTGAAAATAAACTCGTATAATAAACAATTTTAGTTAAAATAGTGTATAAATTAGTCAACCGAGCTTATAAACTTACCAAAGTAGATCATTGTTGTAGTGTGTATTGTTACAGCTTGTGGTTTACTACAAAACTAATCTATTAATTTCCAAAAATTGATTATGCTTCTGATAAAAAAAATCTTCACGTTGTTTGCGTTGATGTTGATACTTTATACCCATCTCAATTTCTATGCCATAAAAGCCTTGCTGTAAATTTTAGTGCGTGTCTCTATAAGGACACTAAGGGGTAAAAAATGCCTCCAAAAGCAGCAACTCTTAACATTATTCTTTCAAATGATCAGTTTTCTGTCATATAAACACAACACAAAATTGTTTAGATTTACCTAAACCTTCTATCGAGGCTTTTATGGACAACAATTCGCCTTCATTTTCTACAAAGATTTAACATACAATCCTCAAACACAACTCCTACTCCAAAAGATGCGGTCATCTACCCAAACCATGTAACTCTAATGCGGGAAGCTGTGCACTAGATGGGTAAATCATATTTCTACATTATTTACTTTAATTGCTTTCAGATATAACTTACAGGTAATGCAAAGCAAAAAACTATAATTTGCAAAATATTTTCATTCACAATGAAATTATAATGTTCACTCTCTCTATAAGGATATATTTGCTAACTAGTCTAACAGGGATCAATACTAATTACTAAATACGCAAAATCAGCAATTTTATTCATTATATGGCTATGACTGTGCTCCTAGCCTCCAGCGTTTTTCTCCCAATGGGTACACGTCGTGAACACACTTCCAAACACATGCTATATTTTTTATATACTTTTTCTTTTTATCTCTCTTCTTTATTCCCTTTTCACACCACAGAACATTACCCTGTATATAATTTATTTTCACACCGAAAGTCTAGACTATGAATATAGAATAGTGTCCTTCAAACCAACAGCAGAAATCAAGACTATGAGAACTGAATGTAGAGATTTCATCAACGTCAATTACCAATGTAAATGTTTGACCTGATTCGATAGGAAGACAGTTTTATGTAATGTATAGATGCTCAACAAGAATAAGGGAAACGACATGCAAAATTGTTAATGCGCAAAGATCTAGATCTACAACACAATAAAACGATGAGACACAGGTGAATGCAACTTTAGGCAGCTGTAACGGCATGATGCTTGTGCCTAGCAAATGCTTGAAGAAGTTCTTTATAACCACTCCTATAGTGCTCAATTGAAAAGCATAGTTGTCGGATTGCCTCCCTCTTCTCCTCAGCCCTGTCTGAGATCACAGCATTCTGCAGAGTCACCTCTTTTTCGAGCTCATCCACTTTCAGTTTCAACTCCTTTACAAGTTTCAGTGTAGCTGCAGATCCTGTGATCAGCCCCGCCTCTTGTCCACGTAGCATGATTATATCTCTCTCCAGATTTGCAATGCGATTGTCTCGGTCTCTTGTCTCAGCCATAAGGTTATGAATCTTAGCATTGGCCTCATCTTTTTCAGTCATGAGCACATCATACTCCTGCTTGTGCCTGTCAAATTCCTTATTCACAGCTTCAACATCATGTCTTCTCTGATCAAGTTCTTTCTTCAAACAACTGATTTCACCTTGCAAAACCATTTGTTGGGAAGCAAGCAGCTCTTCTAGTTTCAGTTTTTCCGCTTCAAGTTGCCTTGATTTGTTTTCTATTATGTTGCTTCTAGACTCATATTCCTCAAGTCTAGAGCCCAGCTGTTTGTTCTCTTCTGACAAACAAGCCATATCAAAATGCAACAGATCTTTCTCCAATGAGAACTGTGATTGGGCATCAAGCAATTCAGCCTTCAATTTTTGTACCTCAAGTTCAGTGTTGGTTTCATTAGCTTTGTACCATGTAATGCTGCCTTCCAGGTCATGATTATACTTTCTCTCTGAGACAAGTTGGCTCTCTAATGCGGCCACATTTTCCTGTGCTACTTCAAACTGACCTTGCAATTCACGAGTACCAGATGACCTGCTATTAAGTTCCTCTTTTAATCTTGCAATTTCATCATCTGATATCTTAAGTTGTTCTTCAGCCAACTCCAGCTGTGCCACTAACTTTGCTATTTTGAGGCTGCAATCTGGAACATGTGTCTCCAAATCAGCTGTCTTTTTTTGCAACTCCAGTACCTGTCCTTTTTCATACTCGAGATTTTCCTCTTTCGCTTTTAATTCTACCAACACATTATTAAGCTGACCCTCACTTTTCTCAATTTGAACATTCAACTTGACAATCTTTTCTTCTGAGAGCTTAAGTTTGATGTTGGAAAGTTTCAGCTCTTCCTCATTTTTAAGGAATTCTTTAAGCAATTCATCGTAACTTCTATTCTCACTCTCCCATGATACATCATCTGTTTTTTCCTCTCCTACTATTTGCCTTTCTTGCTCTGAATCTGTGGATGATGAGGATGATGAAGAAGATGGTCCAGGGCCCTCTTTCATAGAAGCCACAGAGCCATCGCCACCTGAGTTAGGAGAAAACTCTATATTGACAGGTTGAAGGCCAGATTTCGGTAACAAGTGCTTCGGAAATGGGGTATAATATGGAGTCACCAATACATTCCCTTGGTCACTACCTGCATCAAAATTTTCAGAGTCCTCCATCTGAGGTTCTGAGGTTAAAATCAATGATAAGAACTTTGCACTAGAAGAAAAATGAAACCCTAAAAGGTATGAAAACTCCACTCTAATCATCAGCAATCAGCAAGGAACAACTCTTTCTAGTTATAGAATTTAAAAAAGAAACAGAAATCACATGAATTATATATCTGGATTGCAAAACCACTAAGTGACCAGTTATCACCATTTTCTCTTTATTTTCCCAAGATTTGAATTAAATATAAAACAATATCCTACAACTTGCAAAATTGCAATAAGTAATAACCAACTCTTTGCTGAAATTTCAAAATCCTTCAATCAAGATACAGAGCAAAAGTAAAATATCTGGCGAGGCATACTTTGAATCTCAACTCTCCAAGAGAAAAATTAGCAGGTGGTATCCTAGGTTACAGAAAATCACACCTCCTAGCAAGATTGGATTTCTTAGACTTAGTCAAGTAACCTTCCCAGATACATACTAACACCACTATGTTTGAAGAAATGTATGCACATACAAACTTTGAATTCTCTTCCTGTCACAGTTAATTCCATTATTGAGCACATACAAATAATTAGTGCAAGTGGAAGTTACTGAATTACATCTTAATTATTAGTCCTATCTGAATGTTTGCAACTTGCACACAGCATAGCTACTCGCATCATACATTGAACATACACAATGACACACTCGCTCCAGATTTTAAGCCCTACTTCATGCAGTCACAAGAAACAACTTGTTGATATTGTTACACATAATTCATACACGTTACTATGTTTATTTATAAAGAACAGCCACGATCTACGCTATACAAACGATCCAAACTCGAATTCCACAAGAAATTAAAGAAACTGAGTTATAAAGAAATAACGAAAACCTAAGGTCAACCTCAACAGGAATAAGCTAACTCAACTTGCACTTCTCGAAAAAAGGTTTATCAAAGTTGAAACAAAAGAAGCTACGATGGAAACACAAACGCAAAAAAGGTGAATTGAAAAAATTGAGCACAAAGAAAATCAAGCAAGGCATAATAAAAGCGTGGGACACAGAAGGCGAAGGAGTTAGTTAGGGCGAATCGGCAAAAACAAAATCAGCAGAGAAAGAAAGAATCGTAAAAGCAGAAAAAGATAAAAGCGAAAACGGAGATGAAGAAGGAAATGGAATTCAGTGAATCGTACCGTAGGAAATGGCGGAGAGATCGGAGAAAGAGAGAGGATAGTGGTGAGTGGTTTTTGGAGAGACAAAAGTAAGAGAACAAATGAGAAAAAAGCAAAGTGGCTGGCTGGTTGAATGAATCTTGATTTAAAAGACAGAGATGGAAATAAAAAGGAGTGACAGAGAGACGTGGCCCCTTAATTTGGGGGATCCCGCCTTCCCTCTTCTCAAATTTCAATTCAATCTTTTTTCAAAAAAGTTGACGGGGATCTTCACTTCAACCCACATCAATTTCTATTTTTCTATTTTCTATTCTTAAATTAATTTAATATTTGTATACCGGGAGTGTAAAAATTTGGGTCCAAATTCTTTAAATTAAGTTTCAGACTTCAGTCATGGAAAAAAATATATCTACTAAAAAGTTTCAACAAAAGAATAATCATTAATAGAACTCATAAAAAAATTTTAATAAATATTTTATATCAATATTATAATAACTTAAAAAATATAATTAATATTGCTTTTAAATAATTTTTCATTAAAATCAAAAAATTTATCGTATATAAAAATTTGTAATTAAATAATATTTCATTACGTAAAAACTCTTTATATAATATTAGTACATACATTATTTATTCATGTTGAATTATAATAATTAAACAAGATAATTTTCCATCTATTTACATAACAGTGTAAATGGATTAAGTAATTCATAAATTATTTGATTCTTTATGAAATATTTTATTTAGTTGGTTTATTTAAAAATTTACCTCTCTTCATTTATACTTCTAAACTAAAGTAGATATACAATTAACTTGTACATAATCTATTAAAGAGGTTTAACTTGGTTGATTGAGAATATATGTGAATGAGTATTATAAATAGCATAATATTTTGTTTAATTCCTATAAATAAAGAGAAAACACATAATGTTGTTATTTTCTTCCAAATATATCACCCCATCAATTATCTTTTATGTTTACTTTATAATTAATAAATCATGCAGTACCATTTGAATAAATAAATAAATACGCCTTTCTTTTAAAACAATTATAGTTAAAAGTTAATAAACAAAGTTATTAAATGTTTAAAATTTTAAGAAAATATAAAACTATTTGCCTATATTATTATTTTACTTTATTAATCATTTTTTACTTAAAAATATAAAAAGGATAAAGTTATTAAAATTAATTTTCTCTTAATTCCATAAAATGTTATTTTTTAAAAATACATAACGGAAAAGTTAATGCATTTTTATAATTTTTATATTGATATACAATAAGTTATTTGATTTAAAATAACATTAAAATCATTTTTATCCGATATCCAATATTTTTTCCTCCCTTATAGTTTAAAAGGCATGAAATAAAATAAATTTTACGCCTATGGGATAGTCTAGTCCCATGCCTTTTAACTATAGGATATCTTACTTTAAGGGGAAAATTTGTAACTCCTTTGTTTTATTTTGTCAACCCTTAATTATCCAATGTTTATATAACTCAACTAATCAAAAATCTTTTCATCCAATAATAAATATTGTGTAAGAAAAAAATAGATCATAAAAATAAATGTTATTATTTAATATAATAATTACTTTTTTATTTATAACCTTATAATTTTTATAAAATTATTATAACCTTTCATTTATTATTTTTTTGTTTATGTAAAAGATATAGAATGACACTTATTATGAAAGGAGAAAAATATAGTACTGTTCTTAAATATATGATTTTTTGATAAAAAAAATTGCTTCTTCATTTATAGAACTTTTTTTTAGTTGGCTCTGCCTTGATTTTTTTTTTATAACAAAATACTCTTAATTTTTTTTACAACAAATGTTATAATTAAAAAAGAAATCTATTTTTTCTTTGACGAGAATTGAAAAATATGACTAACACACGTTAATTAATTAAGTGAAAAAAGTGAGATGATAAGTTTTAATATATAATTTAAAAATAATATAAATTATTAACAAATTTAATATTATTAATTAAATTAATAATTTTTTTCATTATAAAAAAATTAGTTATATAGATATTATGTTTAGAGACAGATGTAGTATACATTTATATAGGATTAATTATTAATAGAATAAATTGTCCTCAAAATCATCCTGAAGAAAAATTGCCCTTAAAATGTGGGTCATTGCACTGTCCGGTCGAAAGATCAAAATTCTGGCAGGAAAAGAAACGAATAGAACTTCGAAAATGTCGGAGGTACTTATAGGCTCTGGCCCAGTGGGCCCGTTTGTAATTGTCTTTCTTTTTCGGCTTCAACTCTTTATTCCATTTTTCGGAGCTAATGGGATTTTAATATGACCAAAGAGAAAAACGACAAATTTCCCATTGTCATTTTAGGGATGTATTTAATTAGGTTGGCAAGAAAATTTTAAAAAATCTTTAATTATTCAATGAAAAATTTTAAATAATAGAAATAAGTATTGTGATATTCAATCAAGATTATTAGATTTTTTATAAATTTAATAAATTTTTTATTATTTAATTAAGATTTTTTACAATTTAAAAAAATCTTATATTATTTAAAAGTATACATATTTCTATAGATTATTTTATAGGATTAATTTTAATGAATTTCACGGGATATTTTAATAGAAAATATACATCAAACAATCTTACCAAAATTTTTGATATTTCATGAAACTTTCTTTATTTTTTTATTTTCATGCTAATTGACATGTTTTTATTTTTTCATTATATATAATTTCTTGTCTCTTTATTGAAAGTGATAGACATTCATAATTTCTTTTCCTTTCAACCCATGGGAGAACATGTCCTAAAATGTGTGATAGGAGAGATTTTTTTAATTCTTTGAATTCATAACATCTTGATTATATGTTTATTTTTAATAAACGTGAGAAATTGACTTATGTATAAGTAGATAAATATATAAATGATTTATTTTTTAGTACTTTAGTTTTCTTGCTACATCTATAAATGGAGTTTAAAACAATTGTTGGACATAAATTTTATTTAGTATGATTATTATTGTAGGAATGACTACAAATATTTATGTTAGTGAAGAATATTAAGATATATAATTTTTATATAATTAACATGATTGATGATTGAAAAAAAATGAATTTATTGTACTTGTAAATATATTATGAAAAATTGATTTATTATGTATCATATTTATGATTTTTTGTATAGAATAATTTTATTTAAACGATTAAGTAAGAAAAACTTATGGATCTTTATTAATAATTTTAAATATTTATAAAATCTTAAAAATTTGCAATTTTATTTTAAATCTTATGAATTCATATTTTATAAGTTGATTAAAATTCAAACTACAAAATCTTAATAATAAAATTCTTTTAAAAAATCTTTAAAATCATTACATTTTTACAAATTTATTCAAAATCTACAACATTTTATATCAAAATAATATTTTAAAATCTTAATCCAATATACTTCTTTTTCTCGATATTATCAAATTTTGAGTTTAATTTTGATGTAACATGAGTATATCAGGCTTTCACAGTCTCTGGTATAGGCGTAGAATGTTTGTCAAAACTCAAAAGAAAAGCATAGCCGTACAATTTTTTCATGCAATTATTCAGTCACATGTTATCATTTTATTTCAAAAACTTATCTCAAATAACATTCTTTTAATAACATAATATTATATTTATACTACTGAAGTCTAAATAATAGTGTAAGCCAAATTCATATTAATAGTGTATTAGATTTAAATTTAGCATATTGTTAGTATTAAAGTTGCAATTATAAAAATAATATTTTTTAAATAAAATCAACTATAATTAAATTATTTTAATATAAAATTAAATATCAATAAAAATTTATATTATAAATAAAATAAAATTGTTAAATTAATATATTGAATAACTAGTTCTTACAAAATGTGGGTTATTTAGAAATTTTTTTAAAACATATATTTATTAAAATATGAATTAATTATATTTATAGACCCTAAATTTTTTCAAATTTTTACTTTTACTCCTTAAAAAAAAGTTGACCAATTTTAGTCCTAAAGTTTAGGAACGTTTTTTTTTTTTTTTTTTTTTGTTCTTGTAGTTTAAATTTTCATTAAGCACTGAGCTGCCAAACAATTTCAAATTATTTTTTTGTGTATTTATTTTTGGAGGTTAGAAACCGCCGAAATCACTTAATTCTTGATCCTCATTCTCAACAATTGTTTGTCAAACCGGCGATGTCATCGCCACGGTTCCTCTTGAGTTCATTTTGTTATTTCTCTAAGTTTTGAATTAAATATTATCAACTTTTGAAAGTTGTTTAATGTATTTTAATCTAATATGAACCCATATAATTATATAATCACTTTAATGAAAAGATGTTTAATACGATAATCGTTAGATTTAATTAAATATATTAAAGTTATTGGAGTTATTTTAGTTTTATTAAAATTAATTCTCTCCCTTCTCATTTCATTAAGGGTAATATTGACATTAAAGTAAAAATCATTTGAAAAGAGAATTACGAAGTAAGTTATTAGAAAATTTGTTTTACAAAAGAGTTAGTTTCTCTCTCCTTTATCAAGTTTTTATTTTCATTTTGCTTCAGATAAAAGAACTTTGTGAGAACTCTAAAAAACAAAATAAAGAAAGAGTTTATACATTACCCTAGAGACTAAGGAAATGAAGAAAAGAAAGTCAGGAAGAAATACCAACTAAAAAATTATAAAGTATATTATAAATCCAGATAGATTTTCTAAATCTCTTATAAAGATTACATAGTATTATAATAGTGAAAAATATATTATCCAAAATCCCTAAAATATAATTTTCGATGATCTCAAATAAATTATAAATAAGAGTAAAATTATAGGTTCACTCTTAAATATTCTTTCACAGATCTTTTCAAATGAATACTATAACAATCATATTGTAAATTCACAGAGCGTAACTCAAGTGATCATTCCTGCTTTCCAGTATCAAAATTCAAAAGTGAAAAAAATAATGTGATGGGACAAACTATTTCTGAGTTGATACTCCCAGTCTAGAAGCTGATCGAATCAAATCCTAGAAGAGCACTAAATTTACTGGCAGTTGTAAAAATTAGTCCGGATCGGTCGATCGGAGTGGTTGGATCGAAATCTAATAGCTAAATTGGATCGATTATGTATTTGGATTAGAAATGTAATTGACTTGGGTTGATCCGATCAAATCTGATCGAGTTTCTAGTTGGACCGGTTCAATCTGATTGAGGTTTCAAATTTTTTTTTTAAAAGAAAATTAGACTTTGGAGTATAGATAATTTTTTTTTTACTCAAATAATATTAATTATATATTTATATATAATAGATAAGGATATAATTTTGAATTTTTAATATATATCAGGTTAAACCGAATCAATTATTAATCCAAAAATTAGATCATTAATCTACTATTTTAACCGAATAAATGATCCAATCTTTCACAAATATAAATAAAATAGAACAAATAGTATTGTTTCATTCATAAGTACCGTATAGCTTAACCATCCCTATCAAATACTCCACCCAAAATTGGCATTCAACGCCACTTGTTCGTTATTTTCGGAGTTGTGAACATTCTACATTTCTACACAAATTCTTGGAGAACAAAATTGTGCGTACCATCCATCTCTAAGGTCCATAACCCATGTAGTCACCAAACACATAATGATTTCACGCTGACATTTAGTGTATGGGTGGTTGCTATAGAACTCTCTTATCCTTTGTATTCTTCATAATCAATAAAAATAATAATTAGGCATCTTGGAACATAGTTATTATTATGGTTGTAAATATCATTTAAGCCAAAAAGAAAATATATGATATATAAAATTAGACTTATTTTCTAAACCAATTTTAATCATATAACTTCATGGCATAAGATTTGAAAATATATGATGTGCGTCCAACGGGAGGTTTTCTTTTATCCGTAAAAATAAAACACAAATAATAATAAATTTACACTAACTCATATACCATATTCAACCAATTGAGTTATCTTGAATAGTTTCAATGCAAGAATTTGATAATATAAATAAATGCCATCAGATTCAACAAGCAATTAAAGTTCTAATTCATACAATTAAATTAGTTAAATCTATATTATCTTCTTGTGACCTGATAATCCTCGCTCTAACTCTTCACAAAACCTTACAAGAAACATGATAAAAAAAAAAGATACATAAGTTGAACGTTCCACTTTCATCTTGATACTATCAAGTCCAACTATGTTTTATATGGGGCACTAAGCAGGCCATTTTTCTTCATATCTGCCCACTTACGAATTGCCAAAAATTGAGTGACTTACCATCCCCTCCAGTCCATTATTTTCTATATGCAGCACCAAACATAGTGGTGATGATTCTGTAGCCCACTTTCCTTTGTTTTAGCTCATTTTTAATCTTCCAAAATTTTGAAACCTTTGGAAGATTAGATGTTGCTCACACATTTTCCATTTTTTTTTTACATTTTGAGTGAAAACTCATCCCTGAAATCCAATGAAGTTGAAGTTACAAATAAGAGAAGTAGAAGTATGATGCTTCCAAAAGGTCATAATAGCATTTTATTTGTTATATCTATTACTTTTTTTGCTTTGCCTTTCATTTTTTTAAAAATTATTTTTATTTTTATATAGGCTTTCACAAGTTTGGATAACTTATCTGGTTATTTATTTACATTTTTGCACATAAGGTTCAAGCAATTAAAATATGTATGTAAGAAGCAATACTGTTTTATAAAAAAAAATGTTAATTTCAAGGAAAAAGGTTGCAGTCAATGTTTAATGGCCACTATATTCTTTTTCATGGAATTATTGTTTGGTGATTCTGCATCACACATTCATCTGTTTTAGCTCATTTTCACCCCACTCTAGATGTTGCTGACACATTTTTCTAATTTTGCATTTTGACCCAAAATTTTCTCCTTCAATCATATTAACTATTAAGTTGAAGTTACAAAATGTCATAACAGCATTTTATTTGTTCTCTCTCTCTCTCTCTCTCTCTCTCTCTCTCTCTCTCTCTCTCTCTCTCTCTCTCTCTCTCTCTCGTCTCTAATCACTCTATTACTGCATAACCCTGGTTTTGTTTTGGATGGACTATTGAGTGTCTCATTGCCTGGGTCCATAATGTGTGAGTGTGAGTGTGAGTGTGAGATGAGTTGTTTGACTATGCAGTCAGAACAAGAGAAATATAGAGCATGCACGGAGCTAGGGAGAGTTTTTTTTTTTTTTTTTTTTCTGTTATCAATTTTTTAGGGCCTCTGTTATCAATTTTAGGTAGTTTGATTTTTTGAATTAATTTTTAATAATAGTTTATGACAATGAGGGTTTGATTGTTTTGTTTTCTGGCTTATGAACTAGGAGAAAGAAAGGGAGGATTGGAAGCATATTACTATAATTGTATAGGTAACTATATAAATTTAATTTTGATAAAAAAAGAGTTTTGAATGTAGTGAATTGATTTATGTATGAAAACTTTTATTTCTAAATTAAGTTTGTAATACAACTTAATGTGTGTTAATTTGATTCAGATTATTTTTAATATCAGATTATTAAATTTAGAAAATAAATAACTATATCTCTTAAAAATACTTTATTAAGCACATACATACTGTACTATGAAATTATTAAATCAACACACAAAGCTATACACGCATATTCTTCTATCCAAACATACTTTTATGAACAAAGTTAATTTTGATTAAAACTAACTAAACGTATTTAACACCATTTAAGATGTGTTTGTATGTCACTAACACAACCAAAACAATGCATATGGGAGAGTGGTTGCCAACTTTATTTTAGATTATCTTATTGATGTTGATTTAACAAAATTATTTTTTACTCCGTCCTATTTGGTTTCACTTTCCAATGACAATAGTTACCCTACCATCCGACCTTAATTTTTTTTTTCTTTTTAATCTATCACTTTTTTTAAATCGCCCGTTTGATTCATGTGCAGATGAAAAGATTATATTACTTTACCTTCTAATCACTATATACGCAACTAGATTTCAACTACTTTTTGAGCTTGTACTTTTCCGGTTGAAAACGTGACAGCAAAATCACCAAAATTCATACTCTTAAAAAACTTCTTTATTTATGTAAGCGAAATGAATTTCCTATGTACTTGGACCCCTTTTTTTGGGGGAGGGGTTGTTATTGAAATTTTTTAAAAAGGCATGAGTCAAATTAAATTAATGTTTATTTATTCACTTTTAAAAATCACAAAAAAAAAAACTCCCCCTAGCTAAAGTGACGGAACTTTGTCTTTCAATGCTGGGAAGAATCATGTTATTGATAGTTCAATGCATGGTTGGGATGAATTACAATATACCAGAGTCCACTGGGGAACAAAATATACATTTCTAAGAAATTTCAAAGTCAGACTGAGTGCCCCAACAAAAGGGCTTTCCACAAAAAATTAAAAAAATTTGCGTAATGTGCCTATACTCTAGCCATTTATGTATGGGTTATTAAAGAGTCGGTTTGTGTAACAAGTGATGAAATAGGGAAAAATAAATTAACAAGATGATGCTGTTTGGTGGTGAGGCATTTTCATTTTTTGTTCTGACAACATTGCAAAGTGAGAAAGAAAAGCAAAGGGAGAAAATAGAAATACATAACTAAAGAAGAATAAATTATTACTATACTTTAAGTCAAAGACATCATTATCCTATATTTAATGTTGTTATAAAAAATAAAAAATGAATTTTATTCTAAATAAAAAAATTGGATGATGCTAACCTCTACAAGATTGTGTGTAAGTGAGCAAATAATAAAATATTATAATTTTATTTTTAAAAAATAACAACAATAAATAAATCTTAAATAACTATTTTTTTCTTTTGAATATGATATTAATATGAAATTATTCCAGAAATAATAACAATTTTTAGGAAACTATGAACACACAATATGAGTATTAAACAACCTAAGTTTTTTTATATGTTTTTTTTAGCTAAATTCTTTTATATGTTAAAAAATAGATTTAAATGGTATAAAAAATGTAAAATATA
>PYAF01003243.1:1171687-1203957 GCA_007407185.1 Glycine tomentella
TATTATTATTATTATTATTATTATTATTATTATTATTATTATTATTATTATTATTTCTGGGCCAACTCTTAGTATATTTGCCTTTTAAAATTATGGTGAGTATTTTAAAATCACGATATTATCATATTTTTTGAAATCAATGCTATTTGACATTCACCATGATTTCATAAATTATTTGTTTAGCATTCACCATTTCTTTATGTAATAAGTACATCAGCTAATCTTGGATAAAGAAGAAGTTAAACTGTGACTGTTAATTCAATGATAGGCTTGTAGGCATCCAAGGACTTACCGGCTTTCACGTTTAGAATTAGATGAGGTGACAAGTGCAAAATCGACCTAGCTAGTTGGTAACCATCCTTATCATCTCGCACCTATAAATACCAAAACTCTCTTCATAGTTAAATATCTTCATCATCCTAAAATATTGTTACATTCTTGAAAATCTTTACAACTACAACTATCCCTGCCTTTGTTCATCGTTCTCAACTTTAATTAGAATAGCAATTTACCTGATAAACCCTTTATATATATTCAAGAGTGGGCTGGGCTCGGTATTTTCGGCCACCTCGGACCAATTTACAAATTCAAATAATTAACATTATGACTAATTTTTCTGTAAAAAAATTACTAAATTTTAATTGTTAAATACAGACCTATTTATTATGAGTTATTAATCATGGATAGTTAAAAATGTTAAGATACACTTCTTATTAAGACAAATATAGTTTTGAAGTGAAAGAGGAACTTGAAGAATTTAGGCATTGGTATTTTCTCGTTTTGTTGAAAATGAAAAAACTCTGGTGGTATAAAAAATCAGAATAAATTGAAATGAGTGGCTTCAAATTCGATAAAAAAAAAAAAAAAAGAAACATCCATCAGCTGTCGACTGATACGGGGATAGTGGTGTGGATGAACAAAGTGATATAAAACTAGTTACCATTCTAGTTTCCCCTTATCCCGTGGATTTGTAGAGAAAGGGAAAATATAAAATGGCTAAAGTAGTAAAGTGTCTCTGGGATTACTTGCTCATGTAACGTCACAGTGGATTTATAGAGGGAATCTCAGTGTCTATCCTTGTCAAGTTCTGTTAAACGTCCTATGTATGACATGCACCACATGTGTTCTTTAAAATCCTTGTGATGAGAACATGTTCTTTGCATGACGCCACATGCACGAGAATTTATGTGACTAAAATTGATAGGTGAACAACATCAAATGTAACTACATAAAAGCATGAATAACTCTCAATATTAGTAAACACTAAATCTCTTAGATCGTAGTCAATAGGAGATTAAAAAGAATTGGTGTTACTGGGATAATAGGGTACAAATGTTTGCACATAAATTATTGATATATTTTAGACTTGATGCTATGTTCCTTCAGCTTAGGACCCACTATCTCCAGTATCCATGTGGTGTGTTAGCCATCGAATGTGAGGGATGGCCATTCTGCTCGGCAATGAGTAGGCTTTATTACGGTCCAAATCTCATTCACTGACAATGCCAATATTTGTTGATAAAAAATCTCATTCATAAAAGTATGGAATGGTCTGAATTATCTTATCTTAATATCCATAATAATAAATTTTCTGGTAGTTTACGAAACTAATATAAAAAATCATGTAAGGAAATAATAGTATTATGTAATCTTTTCTTTTTGGCACATGGAAATGTGATGTGAGATACAAGTAAATAAGAGAAAACAAAAAGTCATTCAAATGAATAACATCATCCTAATGATTTTTTTAAAGGCCATTCCAATCACTATCTTTTTACTAAGTCAATTTCTGTATACGCATTATTATTTTCATGTCTTGTACTAGGGGAAGCACTTTTATATAGCTAGGTTAGTTTGCTTTCTAAATTTAGTTATTTCATTAAATTTTTAAATGTATATATAATTTTTATTTTATTTAACAATTTTTGTTATATTTCTAAAAAATTAAACTAAGAACCTGTTTTCAAGCTAAGTTTCAACTAGAATACTGCTAATTATAAAAAAAAGGCATTAAAAAATTAATATCTACTTAAATTTATTTATTTTTAGTGGAACAAAACTAGAATACTAAAATATCTATAGTTTAGGAACGAAGGGCGTAATACATTTAAAATAATTATGGAAGGGACATTTCTGAACACCTTACAGACCAGTGTAATTTTTCTGAAACACCTATTCCGTAACTAAATATCATAATTATGGAATGCATTCTGTAATATATTCAAAAATAATTCCGAAACATGTGATTCGGAATAAATAATGCAGGGTATTTTGGAAATCACACGAAAATTTAAATGAGAAGGGGTGCAAGATGATTTTTATATGGTGTAGAAAGAAAAGGCCCACTCTCAACCGTCTAGTCATATTCCGGCTTTGCCTCCACATCCGAAAGCTGCTCATCTTGTGCAGGCCCAACAAACCTGTCCACTTCTTTTGGACTAACAGGACCTTAAGTATGGCAGTTGCTTCCTGCATCCTATATGTTTCCATCTGCAACCCATATAAAATTTAATATAAAAGGAAATTGAAAGGAAAAAACAAATGCAAGTTATCGTGGGGCTTTGGTCTGCAAAATGAAACTTGAATTATTTCCACCAACTGAATAGCAATTAGCCAATAGCTAAAAGTGTCATGACGCAACAAAATAATGTGAAACATGAAAAGAAGCCTTTTATGGCCAACACAAATAAAAAAAACATCATTAGTAGTATTTTACAAAGAAACATGCTTATTTGGTTGAGGGCATGCAAACAAAACACACAATGAGCCTAATGATTTCACACCCCATTCTGCAGATAAAAATTTATTACCCTCCCATCAAATGCATCTCATCATGATCATGGTGTTGGTGTCTGCACATTAGACTCAGACTCAGAGGATTGCATGTGGTAGTTCTTCAACTCAGGATCCTTAATCGCCTCCAACATTCTAACAACTTCATCCATTCTAGGCCTATGATCTGGCCCCTTAGCCACACATGCCAATGCAATCTGAAGCATCTGCACCATCTCCTCTTCAACATATTGCCCTCTCAGAAGCTCCTCATCAAACACTTCTGCAGTCCATTCCTCTCTGACAACAGACCTCACCCACCTTGGAAGATCAACCACATCTTCATAGCCAGGATACCTCAGAGGGGTTTTCCCTGTCAGCATTTCTAGCAGCAGCAAGCCGAAGCTGTAGACATCGGACTTGTGAGTGATCTTCTTTGAGTCAGTGACTTCTGGAGCTCTGTAGCCATTGGCTCTTGAAATGGTTGCTGGAGTGTTCATTAAAGGAGGCAATCCGACGTCGGAGATGAAGCCGTCGAATTCTTGGGTTATGAGCACGTTTGTTGACTTGATGTTGCCATGTGCGAACTTTGGACCCCCCTCTGAGTGGATGAAAGCTATTCCCTTGGCAGCTCCTAGCAAAATCTTCACTCTGGAGTCCCAGTCTAGTGGGACTCTTCCTGCTCCCCTGTTTCCTATTGTTTGGAAAATCAAAGATATAGTATTGTTACAATTGAAGTTAGTAACTAGTACATGTGGCAACTAGTTTTAGTTCCAACAGTAACATAAGCAAGGAATTAAACACATAATTTCGAAAATGTTAAGTATGTTGACTAAATAGTGTATATGATAAGTTTGTTGACTTTTACAATAATTACCTTAAATGTTATAATAATAAATCAATGACGATTTCTGATTGATTGGCAGTGAAACTTTACATTGACAGTGCATAGAAATTAGAATATGTTTACTACCACTCTACCTGAACTGCTGCAAGTATAAACATGTATTGATGACCTATTTTACTATCAAGAGTCAAGTAAACGGTTTTATAATCTTTGTTGGGGGAAGGGGGGTATCTAATCATATTGGCATGAAATCACCTATGACACCGTGGACACAAGTTGGTTATACTGTCATTGTCAGTTCCAGTTCTTGTTTGAATTTGATGAATAATGATTGATACTGAGTAAAGTTGATTCATCATAGTTTAGTTAAAACTGAGGCTCATGTAGAAAACTAGAAATCATAAAACATGTTACATTTGAAGAAAATGAGAAGAGTTTTGCATAACGTAGAACGTACCATGCAACAAGAAAAACAAGCTGCCACCTGGCATGTAGTTGTAAACCAGAAGTTTCTCATCTTTGGAGTAGTAATAAGCCCTTAGGGGCATCACATTGGGGTGGCTTCCAATTCTCCCCACAATCTCCAACTGCTGCTCAAACTCCTTCTTTCCAACCACAACTTCCTTCAACCTTTTAACTACCACTGTTGTTCCCTCCTCCAAAACAGCCTTGTATGCTGTTCCATAGCTTCCTTTTCCAAGAACTTCAGCTGAAGCCTTCAGCAAATCCTCAAGATCAAAACTATGAGAGGAACCTTCAAAGAAAAAGAGCTTGTTCTTTTCAGCCCCTTGCACTCCACTCCCAAAACTCTTTGAAACCTCAGTCTTCCCAGCACACGAAGCCTTTCCTTTCAGTATGCCACTGCTTTTGCTGTTTTTCTTCTTCTTCAAACAGAACACACAGATTACTACAACTATTAAAGAGATGAAGGCAATGACCCCAATGACTAGAGCAAGTATAGTAGCTAGGCCAAAGTTTTTCTTATGGTGGGTAGCATTTTGGTTTTGTATGGTTGGTGGAGTGAGTGGCTGGTAATCAGTGGCAGGAGATGGAGAAGGGGAGATTGTAGAGCAATGATTGAGAGGTGGACCGCATAAGAGAGAATTCCCAACAAAAGAAGTGTAAGGAAATGTCTTTATGGAATTTGGAATTGAGCCATTCAAGTTATTATTGCTCAAGTTCAAATGCTTGAGACTTGGAAGGTTGAAGTCAGGAATAGCTCCTGATATGGAATTGTTTTGGAGATACAACCAAGTGAGTCTTCTAAGGTTCTGAAAAGCTGGTGGAATGCTGCCAGAAAAGTTGTTAAAGGAAATGTCCAATGCCATGAGTTTAGGGGTCACAGGAGAAGGAATAATGCCAGAGAAGCTATTGTGCTGAAGGTATGCAAATTGGAGTGAAGGAATGGAGAGGATGTTAGAAGGAAGACTTCCTATAAGGCCATTGGAATGAAGACTCAGGACCCTAAGAGCATCTAGTTTTCCTATGCTGTTCTCTGGAATGGTACCGATTAATCCCATTCCTGGAAGGTGAAGGCCAACCACACGTGTGCCGTTCGAGTTGCATGTCACACCAACCCATGAGGTGCAAATTGAAACAGAATCTTTCTTCCAGTTGAGCCTTGGGGCATGTGGGACACTTGAAGCAAACTCCAAGAGAGCTTGTTGGTCAGAGTTCAAGTCAGCTACAATTAGGCCACAAAGAGACAGTGTGGAGCTTAATAGAACAAGTGCAACAATAGAGAACTGCAACTTCATGGGTATATTTTGGTGCAAAATCAAGGCAAGTGATAGTTCCAGATTCTGAGCGTAACTGTTCATTCTTTCCTGGTCTGGCTTTGGAAATTGGAGCAAGTTGTTAGCGGATCCTGTAGCAAGGAAAGTATAATATATTCAAAGTTAAAATTAGCTTCATACAGATGAAGACATTTGGGATAAGCATGATTGCATGAACCTCGGAGCTAGTCTAAAATCAGTGATATTTAAATTTTTAAACTGAAGCAGCACTCAAACAGGAAGTGATTAGTTTACAGAATGAAAGGGGTAGGAAGAACATATTATGAATGTAGAAATCATAGAGGGTTAAATTAAAAAATTTGAACTAACTTCTATCTCTGAAAAATTGAAATTTAGTATGAAAACTTTGTTGTGTATGCAGAAAACTGAAAACATCATTTATTGCAGCTTTTGCTAAGAAGAAGAAAAATAAAACAAAATAAGACAGACTCATTCATGCTTACCATTTAGAAAGGAAAGGCACTTCCTTCTTTCAGATGCATCAGCCGAGGCATTTTCTTTCTTTCTTTCAATACTTGAAGTGTTATGCTGACTCCTCCATTTAAAAAGAAAAAGTAAAAAGCCAAAGGTTTGTCTATGAGCTTTAAATAATGGAGGACCAAAGTGCATTTTTCACTGAGAATAAAGAAATTGCCTCACAAATCGGTGCTTATAAGTTTCAGAAACAACCAAGAAGGGGGAATTGAAAAAAAAAACAAAAAAACAAAGGGCATTGTGATAGCTGAGAATCCAAGAAAAGATAGAACTGGAAAAGAAAAAGCTAAAGTTTGGTTCTCCAATGTACTTTATCAAGAAAAAGCATTATTTCCCTAAAGTAGCCCTCATTCTCATAATTTATAAAAGATCAACATAAATCATTGGTATTGATTTCTCATTTTTGCCACCTTATCTGGTCAGTGAAAACTGCAGAAAGGTCACTTCGAAGTACAGAAAACTATTTGATGAACCAGGTTTAGACACGCACAGGAACCAAGAATAATTAAAGGGGTAGCTAAAGGAACCAGGAACAAGGTTTAAACAACTCAAAGCTAGCATAGCATCAGCATTTCAACAGAAACAACTTCCTGATTCCTCCACTTAAAGTAAACAAAACAAAAGATTTGTCCATCATCCCCATTAAAGAAAACATTAAAAATAACAAAGTCATTAGAGAAGGAATTGAAGACATAAGTGTTCACACTAGAAAAATTCCTCCGGTTTGTACGACATATATAGCCAGAAAGAGACTTAAAACTTTAACCATGAAGAAGGATAAAAACTTTAAGGGGGTCAGGATCCTAGAACAGTTATGTGGTGACTTAAAAGTTAAAAACTATGAGCAACATTAATAACCGGATTTTTTCTATCTTTAATAATGGATACTGTCAAATTAAGTGTTCCAAGTTAGTGAATGCAAATATTCAACATGGAATTTGAAGGAAGTGAGAGATATTACCTTGGCATGAAATTCAGCTCTGAGAGGCTGAGAACACATCATAGAGTGAAGCATCACTGCACAAAAAAAATGAGCAAGGAAATATCATAGAGGTGAAGAAAGAAAGCAAGTTATTAAAGTAAAGCACAGAATGAAATGGAGCTCAATAGAACTTGGGTATTTGTGCTTAAAAAATCTAGTATGACTTGTAACTTCAGAACTGAGAGGGAGCTTAGTTTCTCTTAAAGTTACTTACAACTCAGCACAATTGAAGTTGGTGGCATCAGACTTGGCATTACAGTTATACCAAAAATAAGAATCTGATTTCTTCTCTTTTCAAGAGATTCACACACACCAACAAAAAAGAACGGGTCAGCTGAATATGTCTTGATGAAAAACCGAAAAATACTACTTTCCTACTAACTACTACAATGACAGCAATAATGAGGGAGTTAACCAGAAAAGTCTTTTATCTAACTAACTATAGTACTAGTACATTAATATCCACCTCCTGCTGTTGAAAATGGCCCAACATAAAAGGAACAATGCATGGATTGTGTAGATCTAATAGTATGAAAAGAAGTACCCAGGCGACAGGAGCATAAATAAGGATTTGCTGACATGTCTTTGAGTAAACCACTGAAGAACCGTATAGTAGAGTACTTCACAAAATCTCACTGCCGCATCATTATTACCCTCACTCAACAAGACTGAGATATTAAACGCTTCTATTTTTCTATCTACAGTCAAAACTTTCAGAGTACTCCAACTCCAACTGTAGGGGACAATTTCTTTTTGGCAAGGGGTATGAGCCATTAATACTCTTTGTCAAAACTAGCACCAAGGATTGCCCCCTAATGGTTATGATTGAGTTGTAAACCTTGTGTGAAGGAGTGATTACAGGTTCAAAAAGGGGAAAATGATTGACATAATAGCATGTTTTGAATTCTTATTCAACATCAAAATCCATCATAATGGTCCCCATGAGAATTAATTAATTAAAACAATAGGGCACCATGGTGACCACTTTAGCATTGCACACTACTAATTATCGTATAGGCCATGATCAAGTATTAATGAGGGAAATGAGCTCAGCTAAAATTCATTACTGCCCATTGATTGAGTATTTTGATGATTACTTATTTGTCATCTTCCAAAATGTATTGTATTATGGTTTGACAACAGAGAAGTAATTCATGAACTAGGAATAGGATAAAGGTGTTTGTGAAAGGGACTTAACCATTATGGGGCCAACCGTGTAATGGGTTATTCATAAAAACACGAAGAAGGTAGTTGGCTGTTACAGAACCATTTGAAATCCTTTTTCTCCCTTCCACACTAATGTTAATGCTATTTTAGCTATAGGTAGGCTGTCACTCATAGCTCATCCAGTCAACATGAATCAGCGTTGACGCATCTCTATTTGGAATTTGAATAATTGGGTAATTAAGGCAGGTTTTTGATAACTAAGCAGCAATTTTTACATTGCATGTATCACAATAGTGATGATATTAACAATTCTATAGCTTGTCGATCAAACTAGCATGAAATTATACCAGTTTAATTAGTGATTTGAGTTTGAATTTTAAGAAAGTAACTATTTTAATATTAGAAAGAAAAAAATTTGTCACCTACAATAATCTCATTCTACTCGAATAAATCACATAAAATTTACCTGTGTTTCATTTGGGAAAAAACAAAAACATTAGTGATGATATGTTTTTGGAAGTTAAATGTTTTTCTCGTAGTTTATTTTATTGAAAAGATGATGTCTCAAAAAGTTTCTCATAATGAGTCAGACACCTGTCTTGTACAAGTGAGAAAGTGAAACTAATTAACAGTTTTCTATAGAAAATTTTAATTTATCCAATCAGTTCCTGATTATCTGTTTAGCATTACCGTGCTAATGCTTAACACTTAACCCTGGAACTGTTATACGTGTGTTCAAATATCTAAAGAGCAATAATTCTTAAAACGGAATTTCAAGAAGGGACGTGAGGCTCGACAGATAGTTGAGGGGAATGAAATCCCTTTCACATATAATATAGCTATGAGACAACTAAGATAAGTGCCTCATTAATATCAAAAGCAACTTGACTAGTCCATTTTTTACTTCTATTTAAGACACGATGGCAGTGTAGGTGTACGGAATATTTGAGCAATCACACACACTGGAGGCTAGGCTCTCTTAAATTCTTCAATTCCTAACGAAACTGTCATTCAACATACATGCCCCTATGAAGCTGTTGCTTATCATTCGTTTTATTTCATATCTATTGATATTTATAGTTTTCTTTTGTGTTCAATTTTGATATTTAAAGTTCTTTTTTGAGGGGATATTTAAAGTTAATGCATGAAAATTAAGAAATAATTAATTAACATATATTAAATATTTGGTCTAAAATAACTTTATTTGGTCTTCTTCCAACTAAATCATATTTTGCATTTCATATTTTTTAACTTCCTACTAAATCATAAATTGCAATGTAACATCAATTCTTTTTATTCTGAATAGTAGTCGAGTATTCATTAGGTCTATAGTTTAGTTTTTTTTTTTTTTTTTTGACAAAACATCAAGTTTTGAAACAAAATTAATAAGTCAAATATGAATAGATATGAAACACAAAAAGTATAATGTTTAATAAGCATGTATTATCAATAGAAAACTTTTTATTCCATCAATTAATATAAAAAAAATCATATAAATAAGATACTTATTATAAAAGTCACCAACTTTTCAAATTTTTTCTTTTACTATTTTCTTGCTTTCCAACCAAACATAGGTTGTACCATTCTAAAAGTGAGCTACATTTTTAACGCTGCAACCAAACTGGTTTGAGTGCCTATTCGTTTTACTTTAGAATTTCAGCAGTAGCTGCACGTTTGAACTTGTAAAGAGGCACCAACCAGGCACACTGAGAATCCATTGAAAATTGGAGAAAACTGGAAGAATACTAGAAACAACTTTCCGTTCAAGGGGAAGGGGAAGGGGGCAGGTGGGTCAAAATTTAGGTCCCTGAAATGACATACAACCATGGCAGATAGTAACTATATCGTAGACAAGGATTATCCACTTGAGACAAGGCAACATCGAAACCAACAAACGCTGAGTCCATTCCAATGCACGTTGATCCCTGTCAGCTTTATTTTCAGATAAACTTGGCCATTTGTGGTACAAGGGTTTCTAAATCTAGGGAAAACTCGAACTGATACAAAACAAATTGTGTTTAAACAACATCAACCTCCTGTAATCAACAAGAGAATAAATCACAAGAGAAACATCACGAAAGCCTACCCACTAGGTGCCACTACTCTTTTCAAGCTTTTCAATCTCTTCACGCTCCTTTCTTTCAGTCTCTTGACGTTCTCTTTCAGCATCTTCCTCTTCCTCAATCTCATCAAGATCATCAAATTCCTTGGTTGCTGCCATTGCTCTCACTACTGGGTCTCTTAGCTCAGATATTAGCCCCCCACCAACCCTGTACTCTTCTTCATCCCCAATTAGATACAACCGCTGGTCTGGACCAGAAGCCATGGGAACATCAACAGCCAGCAGCTTCATATCATACTGCATATGAACATAACGGTAAAGGCTAGGTAAGCAAACCCTGAAGCACCAATTAACTCTTTACATTTTACATTTATGTTTCTCTTCAGACTAATTCTTGCTAATAATTCCACCATAACAATTATAGGGGGAAGGAAAAGGGATAGTTTTGTTAAGCAGAAAACTAAACAAAAGTTCTATCTGTTGATATCTTGTTAGTACTTAGAAAAGAGTGGGTACAAATATAAGCAACTACATAGGAGGATGAAACCAGAAGAACCCAGTCGAAAGGGGAGCCAAAGTTGAACACTACAAAATGTCGTGCAGCCTTTCAAATTCTATAATTAGTAGAGATTTTCTATGTTTTAATAATCACTAGCATCACTTAAAAAAAAAACTATTATCACAATAAGAAAATAAATTAAAATAAATGCTGAAGCTAAAATATACTTGATTTAAATAAGTTTCTATTTGAATTGAAGGTAAGAACTAAAATAACATAATTTTATATCTTAATCACACTAAAAAAAATGGACATTGCACGACTATCATCAGTAGAAGCCAGAAGAATATCATCATGCATGCAGAAGAGCTTTACAGTGCATAATGTGGAGGGGGGACGAAATTCCTCAAGCAGAAAACAGATGCCTTTATGCTTAAAAAAGGTTTCTTTCCCTGACAAAGTCCTTTAAGTCAATCCTAAATTATGAGTGCAGCCATTCCCATCCCATGCTAGGTTTTCATTTTCTCTATATAAACAGAGCACACAATTAAGCTTATTGGTTTCAGTTAATATTCTTAGGCCAGGCACAATCCTACTTCAGAAATGAAAAGAGAACTAAGATATACTGAAGATCAGATATTGTATCAACCACCTAAACCTGCTCTAAAGTAACTCAGTTACTCAGGGGACATAGATGGAAACAAACCCATGTTATTTGCACATATAACTAACTTCTTCGGAAATATCTAGAGCGTGCATTTAGCTTCAAAGAATTAGACTGTACTCAGTTCAGAAACAATTTTAGATTAGAATTAAACACTGTTTCATCCATCCTAATCATTCAACCATAAATAAGATTTAATAACCACAAAATTGTAGGTGTTGAATTTAATTTTGTACCGTGAAAATGTTACAATCACAACAAGCAAAGATCAACAGAAACGTTGACATCAGTAGTAATTTCCTGGTAGGAGAAGGGAGATATACTTCAAAACAATCAACCAATCCATAGAAATAAGAAATCATTCATTGTATTTGTACCCTTTTGAATGTAACTTCAAAATAGAAATCTAGTCGCAGTTGAGTCTTTTAGTATACGCTCAAAAGCTTTAGTTCTCATTTAACTTCTGCCTGCTCTCATTTAGAAACATCATGCCATGTGTACCTAAAAAATTGAAGCAAGCCCTATTTACAACCCAAAATGGTCTACATCATGATAGTTGTAGAGATATCTAAATATGCAGCTCTGGGAAATTTGATGAACACCAGATTCCCCTCTTTCTGCCTGTAATGCAAGATTCAGGTTTTGAAGCATGTTTTCTTTTCTCATTAATAACAAATCCACTTCTTCATGAATCCATCCTAATTGAGGTATTAATTAGAGAATAGAACAACCTAAAACACATGACATCCTTGTGCAGCAAACTTGTCTGCTATCCCTATGTTATGTGGGGTAAGTTGTCAGCCACCAACCATACTACTGCTATGCTTTTTTGTTTTGGATATAAAAGAAGAAATTTATAGAGATAGAGAACTAAACTACAAGGAATCCTCCTTAGCTAAAAAGGAAAACAAAAAAAACAAAGTATGTAGCCAACCCCACCTAGTGGGAAAAGGCTTGGTTGTTGGTGTACACAGACACACACACACACATACCTGTTATGTAAATTCCTTTAAACAAAACCTGCTTCACACCAAATTAGAAGCTAAATGCCTAATGAAGCTCTAATCAGCTGCAGTGTCAAATAAAACCCCCTCCAAACAAGCCTCCAACCAAATGTGCCAAAAAGTAGCATAGATTGCACATTACCTTAAAGATCTAGTTCAATGGTATGCTCACTAAAGCATATAATATTATTATAATATGCAGCATCATACTCATCCACAACAAGCCAATGTTTGCAAAATCAACCACCTAAATACATACATACATACATACATACATACATTCATACATACATACATATATATATATATATATATATATATATATATATATATATATATCTTCCTGCGAGAACATACATAAAAGAACCCCTCATTTACAGTAGTAACAATTGTATCAATCTATTGATTTACAATATGAAAAATAAAAGTAAAAACTCGTAAAAATGTTAGAAGCTGAGATTCTCTATACATGCTCAAAGGGAGATACTTTGTATGTTTATATTTGGTCGCTTACATAGATCTTGGGTTGGGAAGTTTATCATCGGCATTCATAGACTGAACGAAACCTGATATGGTTATTGAGGACACAATTTTGAAAAGATATATCATCCCACACAGATGAAGGTGGAAATACCAATCGCAAGATATGTAATTTTCCAAAAAAAACAGCCTTGGATATAAGTAATAATTCTCAAGACATGGAACAACAAAATGTACCTAAATCAACAATATTAGTAATGATGTTGAGATAGATAAGAGAAACAGCAAATGTCAACCTAAGACTAACAAATTTTATTGAGCGATTCACTAACATAAACCAAGGTGAGTTGATTTACCTGGCCCTTCTTTTTCTTGACTTCAACACTGACTAGACCCTTTTTCTCAGACCCTCTTATGGGGAAAATCAGAAAACACCGTCGGCTTCTAACACTTGGCTTGAACTTCTTTACAGTGAGCCCACCCCCTGACATGATATATGCTCTCAAATCAGTTCCAGAAAGAGGAGCACCCATAACTTCAAGAATCCCAGCCGACGTGTTAAGTTTCGTCATGGCCATTCTATAAACTTTATCCGGGTTGATTGTGAGCCTTGCACGAATATACAAGCCCTAAAAGACACAAGACACATATAAAAATTAGACAATGCTCCATCCCATACACCATTCATTCATTCATCACAAGTTCCACCAGCAGCAGCACTTTCAATCTCAAATGAGCAATGCATTATTCATCAAAATGCAGATTAAGCTGCTATTTATACTCTTAACTCTAGGGAGGCGTTTGGTAGGGGAGAAGTTTTGAGTTTTCTAGGAATCTTGGGTTGGGAATCTTAGTTTCCCATATTTGGCATCTGCTTTTAAAAAATAAGATTTCTGGGAAACAATGTTTCCAGGGAATGTTTTTTAACAAGTTTCCCAAAAAAAAAAACTTTCATGGGGAGTTGTGAATCTTACTTCGCAAGTTTAAATTTTCTTTTATCACAATAAAATTATCATGTTACTCTCATTAATGTGATGTGATAAATAATTAAAATAACTTGTAAAAATATGATGTAACTCTTCAATTCCTAAGAAACTTATCTAAATATTTCCGATGTTCATCCAAACTTATTTTACTCGTTCGCAGAAAACTTATCCCCTGCATTAAAAAACTTCTTCCCTACCAACGCCCCCTAGAGTTTGTATTGAACAATAACAAAAAATTGAGGTAGCCTAGAGCATGTGAAAGATGTTAACTTACAGTAAAAGCAACGATAGCAGATGAAAGGGCAAGGAAGCCATACTTAGCCATGCCTTCGGAGAATCCAACAAAGAGGTTGGCGATCCCGAAAAGGATCCTCCACAGAACGGCGCAGAGCACAACTCCACCGGCGCCCCACAGAAACAGAGTATTCCTCTTGAAGAACGCCTCGATTTGCAGCCCAATTGCCTCGCGGTACCGCGAGAAGGCCGAGGTCACTGCTGCCGCAGGCTTATCAAACACCTTCTGCGCAAATCCTTTGTCGAAATTGGAGGAGAAGAATCGGAAGGTGCTATTGCCGAGGCGTTGTTGCGGGTGGAACACCGGCGAAGAGGGGCGGAACGCGGAGGCATTAGAGACTAAGGGTCTTGATGCAAATGAAGAATCGGCGATGGCGGGGTGGCGGAGAGGGGAGCGCTGGTGGTTGGTGGTGCCGCGGAGTAGAGCTCGGAATTGGGTGAATCTTGACATTTGCATTTCTGATCTTCAATTAAACGCAAAGACAAACGCAGTGCACTTCACAACGCCACTTCTGTCGGGTTAACCCTTTCTATCTAACCAACATCCCCGGCTTCGCGACCCGACCCGTTAACAGCTACTAATAACTTCAATCAATGGTCATGAATGGAGGTTGAAGAAAACGTGCAGAGGAATTTCGTAATCGTGCATTTCTACTATGGGACTGTAACTTGGTTTAAATATTTTTTCTTACTGCTAATTTAATTAGATTTGAAGTAGTAATTATTTTTCATAGGAAGGTACTGCATCAAAGGCCAACATTATGGCGAAATGTGGCCGAATCACTGATCTCTTGGACTAGGTCCTAAGTAACTTCATATTACAAAAGAAACTGTAAGCTTTTAATTTGATAAACCACTAAATCTTGTGATGATCCAACTTAATTTTGTAGTCAACCATGTAGGATAAAATACCAATGCAAAAATAAATTACACAATCATCAATGCACTCTGATTGACTTCATGATCTTTTTATCAAAGTCCAGGCATCCTGCTAACTATAGAGCTTGAGCATACTAATTTGATTGCAGAATGCCAACTAACTATTTCATATTTTTGTCGTGCTCAATGCTCTCATCCTCTGTTAACTACGTTTGCACTTTGGAATTGAAAGAATTTATTTCATTTGTGTATGGAAGTTGTGGGAATTATATTCATTTTAAGAACCAACAGATGAATTGTCTTATATTTCATGATTTGTATCCGTTTCATTTAGCACTGTGTATTAGAAAAACCGATAGATGCATCTTGTTTTATTATAAAAACTACCAGTGAGGGTGATTCCTGATGTGGACTTGAACCCAAATTTCATCCTCGTTTTTCCAGACTCACTTTTTAGGTTTTTCTAATCTGCTGGGTCACCACATCAATGATCGCTATCGTGTTAATGGCAAAGAGGATGAGCAAGCGGTTGTTTTCACTGGAGATACAATGGTGGTAAGCTGTCTGATCGGGTCTTAACTTTCTCATTAAGCAATTATCAAACGCCAAACAAACCATCAACAACAAGGAAATACGAACAAAATATGACATTAATTCCATTCAAGATGGCTCATATAAGATGAGATAAACTCAACATAGTTTAATACTACGAGAAGAGCAAATAAGAAACTCGAATTTAGTTGAACACAACTATTGTTGTCAACGCCCACTATTACCAAGTAACAAGCCATATCTAAGCAGTAGCAGTAGCAGTAGTTAAAAAAGCTTGTCCAGGTTGACGGTTTGCCAGTGGTCCATGGCACCCAAGAAGCTGCAAGATCACAAGAAGGAACTAGTAAATTAGACAAGCTAAAAATAACTTTCAAAAATTGATCAATTGAATGCATAACATGCTTCCAACAAATCGAGATCCAAGTTTGAATATAAATAAACAAATAAATGTCTTCAAGCATGAAGAACACAACATGCAGTAAAATTTTATCCACATGCAGGTGCTGCTTTGCATTACCTTAGCATTCACACCATCAGGCACAATCCTGCTCTCTGACTTGTACTTGAGATAATCAGCACGGCTAAACTTGGTAAAACCCCTGAACAAGCATTTAAAACAACTACAGTCAAACCAAATACATAAAAAGAGTCTTGCACAACAAAGGACCAAAATAAAGAAACTAACATCAAATACTTGACCAAACAGGTAGTAATCTAATCACAACCCAATTAATCACAGGATGGCAACATATAAAAAATACACGTTTTTTTTCCAGAAAACATAAAATATATTTGTTCCTAATTCAAATCAAGGTATTAAGGCAAAAACCCTACCCAAGTCTAAAACTGCCTTAACTGATCTATAAATATTCATGTTCAGATGCAAAAGCTTACTGTCAAAAGAATTAATTTTTCACACGTACCATTTCCTGCTAACTATGATCTTTTGACGACCAGGGAACTTAAACTTAGCACGACGAAGAGCCTCCTGTGCATGATGACTGTTGCTGTCCTTACAGCGGACAGAAAGAAGAACCTGACCAATGGCAACTCTAGCACATGTTCCCTGTGGCTTTCCAAATGCACCTCTCATTCCAGTCTGAAGCCTATCAGCTCCAGCACATGAAAGCATTTTGTTGATCCTAAGAACATGGAATGGATGTACTCTGACTCTCAAGTGGAAAGCATCCTTTCCAGCAAATTTCGCCATATATTTGTTGCATGCAATTCTAGCAGCTTCCAATGCTTCACTTGAAACATTTTCTTTTTCCCAGCTAACCAGATGAACGCAGAAGGGAAACTCATCAACACCTTTCTTCTTCATACCAACATCATAAATTCTGATCTTAGGATCAGGAACACCACGGCAGAAACGTGATTTGGGGTATGGCTTGTTTTTGATCTGCCGATAACACCTTGCAGGCCCTAAAATCATACACCACTCGTCATTACCATCATGCCATGAATATGGCACATAAAAAGTCAATCAATTTCATTCTGACACCATTTTCAATAATTAGTATACAAACATATATATTATCATTCACATGATTCGACCATGCTACATAGGACTGAACTGTAGTCGCAGAGAGAACACATGTAAAAAGGAGGACCTCCTAAATCAATACTATAAAGCTCTCAATAAAAATAACATTGAGCAAAACATATAAGTCACGCAAGGATTGATAAACAATTGTAAGACTAAGTTCTACACATTTGATAGTGGTTTTTCAAGGAGAGAATAAAAATTCTGTAAAGGACTAAAAATGACATGTTCTTGAACCATGAACCCATAAGAACAGCAGGCATATAACAATAGACAATGTAACTTTCATGCAAGGTTATGCCAAGCATGGATGACAAAACACAAAATCAAAGCATACAAGCTTCGGTCAATGAATTTAGAAATCACAAAATATGCGTTCAAAGTCTTAAGAAAACAATTAATCTACTCGAATACATTTGATTAGATACAAACAATTTATGGTCACAGGACGATGTGTTCAAGTTACAATAACCTCCAAGTAATGTCAATTTTTAAAAAAATTAAAACTATCACACCACCAAACAAATTATCAACTGGTTTTCTGAGACAAACCAAAAACATGCAATTCCTCGGTAAACGGAACTGCACATAACTTCATTTACGCGCTGCCTATCATAATATCCACCAACCAAAAACCAAATGCAGTAAGGGAGCTTACAGATTTAAACAAAACAGCTAAAACGGCTACAATTTTCTCGCCTTGTGTGTAAATATATCGTTTTTCAAAGCATATTTCAATCTAGGCATTTTTTAAAAGGGAACATAAAAAATCCAAAACGCATACGCAACTAAGAATGCAATATCATAATAGATAACAAGGAATAAAGATGCTTACTCCTCCCCATTGCGCCGTCTCTCTCTCCGAAACGCGGTGGGTTCAAGCTGTGCACGGAAGAGAGAAGACCTAAATCTAATAACCCTCGCAACGATGCTACATAAAGTAATTTTTATTTCGTTTATGGGCCGAATTCTATTTTGGCCCAATCAAAACAGACTTTGTTAAAAAATACTTGAGAATTTCTTCCTGCAACAGAAATATTTCTTCATACACCCAGCAAAGACAACAAAAAATTAAAAAATGTCCTTCCATAACATTCATATGGATTGGAAATCTATAAGGTGCATACAGATTGGCCAATCTGTATGGGGTTATGTATTAGCAATCTGTATGTGCTTACGGATTGTGAATGCATAAGCCCACAGGGATTCGCAAATCCGTAAAAATCTTACAGATTATGGATCGTCTCATTGTCCTCTTCGACGCCATCGATGGCGACATCGAGTCGGGAATTGTGGTCGAGGACGGAGAGGGGGATGCTGAGGGAAGTGGAAGGTACTACTTATTTTCAATTTCAGAAACCAAAACCATTATTTTACAAGTACGTTACGTTGGCTATTCTTTGACACGTCAGAGGAGCGTGGCAGTCTATGACCAAACCAACGCAGCGTTTCCACCTCAAAAAAAAAAAAAACTAGTAAACTAGAAAGAACCCGAAGCTACGTTGTATATTTATTGCACTGCACACACTTGTAACAAACCATGAAAATCCATGACGTTCCTTGTGTTCAAGACAATTATTCCTACTTGTATGTCTATGTTTCCTACTTGTATGTCTATGTTGTTCTCTGCAATCCTAAACAAATTTAACATAAACACACGTGAACATAGTTACAGCACAGCTTGCATATTCTAGTTCTGGCCTTCCAGATGATATATGCTTCACTGTTTATTACTATTATTATTATTAGGCAATCCTTTGATATAATTTGGTTTTGCGCTGCTATGCAGAATCTTTGACGAGAGCACCAAAGAAGGTGCGGTGGTGGACCCTGTAGAGCCTCAGAAAGTTCCAGAAGCTGCCAATTCGCATGGGGTCAATCTCAAGTTGTCCTCACCACACATCATCACGGGTACTGCTGCTACTAGTTTCCTCTTTTTTTTAGCCATACTTAATTTCATTTTGGTTGGTCATGTTGAATCATGTTTTTTTCTTATTAACAATAACCCCCTTTAGTCACTCTTAAGGCTGTTATCCTTTCCAAGTGTGTATTTTACGAGAATCAAACTCAGGTTTTTTTTTTCCACAAATTCAACGTGTATTGCGTGTATTGTAAGTTGAATTACATCCATCGGATATGTTGAATCATGTTTATTTTTTTAGAAACCTCTCAGATAAATGCTGCAATTTAATTGTCCAGGGCCCTTCTTACTTCTAAATTAGCTTTGCGCCTTTGCCTAGCTCAGAACTGTGGTAAATATCGCCACTTTGGGATTTAAATATCCGAAATTATACTAAAAAAATGACTGTAGACTGTCTTTGTCTTTTTCATATATATAATCTTTCCATGTTATTTCTGCATGTGTTGATAGTACAAAATTGTGTACGAATAATATAAATGGAATTACTCGGCTCAGAATTGCAGTTGATAATATAAATGCGAGTAGCACCTGTATACTTTGGCTTATTATAACTTTTGAGGCTTAGTAATAACTTTTAAATGCATTTCTTTTTCTGTTCGATTATTCATTTATTATTTGAAATATCTGTACTTAAGTTGATGCATTTTTCTGACTGTTGTCACATGGATTAGCTGTTACGTATTTATCAGTTTCTTTCTTTATTTTCCGATGTTGACTGTTAAGAAAGAAATATGATCAACGTGCAGTTTATGCAATTGTACTTGGTTATGAACGTTTGTAAATTTTGTGTCATTAATCATTATGACAGGGATCATGCTGGTGGAAATGAAAAGAAAAAGCAATTGGTGCCTGGAATCAAGGTCTATGGTGGTTCAATGGATAACATCAAGGGTTGCACTGATAAGGTTGAAAATGGGGATAAGATGTCGCTTGGGGCTGATATTAATATATTGTGTCTTCACACACCTCGGTATGGTGGTTATTAACTTGTCAATTGGATATTGTTGTTAATTAGTCCCTCTATAATGCACTGCTTGAAGAGGTTTGGAAAACTCATCAACCCGCTACTAATTGATTGCAGCAAATTGTGTACTGCTGCAGCGCTGCTTACTGAATTGTGTCGTGCTGCTGCTTAGTGTGCTCATCCTTAGTAGCAAACTTGCCTGAGTTGGGAATCCTTAAAATGAAAGAAGTGATTTTGTTTATAAATGAATTTTTGTATAAAAGTTGTAGGGATTGATACTCATTTAAGAATCCAGCTCATACAAATCATTTTGAGGTGTTATGATTTGTACATCTTCACACCTCTGATAGGTTCTAAATCATTTCATTTTAATTCTAAAGCTATATTACTCCAAATGCAAGATTAGAGTTTCATAGCGATAGCGCTATCTATGTGTGAAAACTGAAAGTGAAAACCAATAGATGCATTGAATTTTGTTATAAGCCACCAATGAGGCACTACCCTGCTTCATTGTCATTATTATTAAATACATGTTGCTTGATGATTCCTGATGTGGTTGGACCTACACATTTCCCTCTCTTTTGTTAACATAAACCATTTTTTCTGACCTGCTTCAGCCACACCAAAGGTCACATAAGCTATTATTTTACTGGCAAAGAGGAGGAGCAACCTGCTGTTTTTACTGGAGATACACTGGTAAGCTGATTGATCAGTCTTATCTTTTTCATTTATAGGGTTGCCATGAACCATGTTCAAAAGAAAAGAGTTCTTAGGAAAGAATACAATAAATTGATTCTAAAAGCTATGCCAAGTGCTTGGAATCTGTGTATAAGACTAACCTTTTTGTCTATGCTTGTATGTATATTATGAAGAGGTCCTACTTTAAAATCCTATATTTATTTTGTTATTGCGCATGATTTCTACAGTTTATTGCTGTGGGAAATTTTTTGAAGGAACTGCAAAACAGATGTATCAGTCACTCTGTGTGACATTAGGTTCATAACCAAAGCCAGCCAGAGTTTACTGTGGCCATGAGGTAATATAGTACAAAAAATCCCGTCCTAGAATTCTTTTAGCATCATGGTTCCATTTATGAAACTCACATGAAGATATTTTGGATGCATAGTGACCAAACCTAGGAATTGTTGGTTGTGAAAGTTATTGTTGATAATCCTCAATAGTCATTTTGGGCCAGGCCATACTTGTAGACTTGGGAAAGCCAAGGGTTACATCTCCACTTGGTTAGGCGGATTAGTCAGATTCATTTGAATGTAACTGAACAAAAAGCTGACCCCCATTGATACTTGATCCATGTAACAAATTTAGGTATAAAATTAAGACTACTAATGTTTCCAAAACTTTTTAATGCAGGAGTCCCTCTATTCATGTGTGTAAAATATTAGTTTTTTTTTGTTAAAAAGCAGGAATAGGAGTGAGGAGTGCCTCAAAGAGGCTAGCATGGTCTCCTATACAGCCTCCGAGCTAAGCATGACAATCCATAGATATTTGAGTTTGACACAGGGTTTTGGAGATCCAATAGCCAGCTTCATAATAATTATAATTTGAAAAAGTGGATTTCTCTAATTGCTTCTTACTTAATGAATGTAAATAACAGGTACATTTGTACCAAACCATCTGTACAATATGCTTAATACCAAACTCATTTATTAGATTTAATCAATAGTTAATAGCCCGAGGCATTCAAAACATACCAGGGAAGAGAAGCGGATAATACTCTAGATTATTTTATTATGTGTTTGTGGACTTATCACCTACAAAAGCTTGGATTCTTATTCATTTATTATGCTGTGCCTCTTTCTTATAATAATTTACATTATTAATCAACAGTAAGAGTTTGAATTTGTTGTGACTCTAGTATGCAGTGCTGGAACTTGCAATTTGCTCTGACAATTTAGCCAGATAATTTGAGGATACAACAGAAATTAACATGGGCTAAGAATCAGCAGCAAGCTGGCCAATCTACAATTCCATCCACCATTGAGGAAGAAATGGAAACCAACCCATTTATGAGGGTCGACCTACCTGAGATTCAGGTTTGCCTCCACCCCACTTTACCAACTCTTCAGAAGAAGAAAAATTACAATTAGGTCGTTCAGGACTAAGTGTTCAAGGTCTCAATCTTTACATGAAGTTAAGTTTTTTTAATTTACGAAAAAAAATAGTATCACTAAATTTACATGCTATGTGATAATTAATTAGGGATTATGTGATTTAGGACCACCTACTAATTTATATTTCAAAAGAATATGTTTAAGAGATTCCAAATTGACGAAAAGAAGTAATAAAATCTTTGTCGGAAATTGTGAAGGCACATAATGTAAATAGTCCCTTTTTTAGCATGAATTATTTCATTTTCAAGAATTAATCAGAATTTAAACTTAAATCACTTGATTGATTAAGAAAAGTAAATCAATGTTAACCATTGGCATAGATGTACATTTTCATTTCTTTGTTTTATACTCTTGACAAATGTTAAAATCTTTCTAGGAGAAGCTAGGGTGCAAGTCTCCCGTTGAAGCTTTAAGAGAGTGACGGAGGCTGAAAGACAAGTGGAAGGGTTAATGGAATTAACTAATTACTGCATACTCCATGGGAAGGTGTTTTTTATGCATCTTGTAACTGTTGCTGAAACTGAGAAGATAAGAGATAATTGTCTTGTCATGTTAGGGGAGTGGATTGTGATTAAAATTTCCACGTATTGTCATCTAGACACGTAAGTTACGTTGGTTAGTATAATACTATACGATGTTCCATTTCATTCATGTCATATACTTGTGAACTTGAAATACATTATTTTCTCCCCTCTCTTTCTCTCTGCCGCAAGTAACTTTCACCCGCAAAATTTTAATAAAATCAAGCACAGAAATACAAGTATGATTTTATTTCTATATGTGGTTGTCATAGAAAATAGTGACCTGCTTTTATTGATTTATTGTTTTTCAAGGAAATTTTTTTTATTTAACAACAGTCGTAAGTCACTTATCATCTCTCTAACTGAATTACACCTATTTGATTATGCAAACTTTTTTTATTACTAGTAACTTAGTAATGTTTACTATTTTGGTTTTTGCTCGTGCGTTGATTGCGGGGCTCCTTTTATTTTGGTTGGCGTAAGCGTGGCTCAAACGTAGACCAGCGGACATTAATTACAATTAGTGGCAAACGGTTGTGCAACTGCTGAGGCCTGAGGCGGTGCCACTGTGATTTCAACTTTTCAAGGCAGCAATTAATTAATTACATTAGTATTCTATATATAAATAAAGTTTTAAGTGAATATTTTATTGTTTTCCTTTATCCTAAATTTATTATTTTAGCGTTTTTAAATTATTAGTTATTCTTGTTCTAAATTTTAGCTGCTTGTATTTCAATCATAATTTTTAAAGTTATTTTGTCAAAATTTTAAGGGCATACTTGATACTCGTAAAACAATTTATTTTAAAATTATATTAATTTTATTCATTCATTTTTAAGTTTAAATGATTGAAAACTTATATATTAAACTTTATCATTCATTTGATTATGTATTTGCATCTTTTTGTCTATATCATAAGTTTTCTTCACGGTGGACAATCTTGTTGAAGACAGTTTTGACTATAAAATATTTAGATCTTTAAGATTTAACATTTGAAGTATAGTGGAGCATCTAATTAAAGTGATACCGCAGTTAATCTTGTTTGAGATGATTATGGCTTAAATATATTTTTAGCAATTGAGAATTGTGATATACTCATTTTTCAAATTAATACTTATCAATTTTTATTTTATTTTGCTAAATGCGTTTTCAATTTTTTGACTTTTGTATATCAATTTTTAATTTTATTCAATACTTATAATTTAATAGTTAATTTTTTAACTTCTAACTAACTTTTCAATTAATTTTGTTAAACATAATCTAATAAACTAATTTTTTAACTTTTAATTATCAATTAATTTCTTAACTTTCAACTAACTTTTTCCAACATAATTTAAGTAATTCAAAATTAGACAAGCATTCCATTTCATCACTTATACTTCTCACAAAAAGGTATTTTTTTTTATATTCCGATTACTTAGTGTTTGGTTAAAATGATTACCTTTTCAACTTATAATTTCTTAAAATCTTATTTTTCTAATATGTTTGTATCCAACACTTTGTTCCTTTTCAAATATTCGTACATGCATGACAAATTTATTAATTATAATTGTAACCAATTTTCTAACTATTACTCTAGATTAAAAGTGAAATATTTTTATTGAAAAAATGTGACATGATGTTAGTGTATTCTAAATTTGATAATCGAACACGAACACGTGATCCTACTTGATTGAAACACAAATTTTCTCACTTAAAAAATAATGTGTTATAAACAAGAAAAATACACTTTAATGGTGATTTTTGTTAATTATTGTAAGAAAGCTTTTGAGTATTTTTTTTAATAGCACTTTCGATTCTTATAATTTGTTTTAGGTGTCACTTTGGCTTTTTATTTTTTTAACTAATTAAGTCCTTTACTTTTTTTTATATCAAATTTAACATAATTATTTTAAAATGTTTAAATAAAAACAAGAATTGACAAAAGAATCACATTTGCATAATATTAAAAAACAGAGAAATTTAATCAGTAAAAAAAACTTGTCAATTAAATTCATAAACAGATCAGTCCCTTTAATGTTGAAAATAGAAAAAAAAAATAATTAACCCAAAAACTTGATAATATAAAATCACACATGCTTAATTTTTTTAAAAGGGCATGCTTAAAATTTATTACCAATGGAATCTGACTTATAATTAGCCAAATGAACTTGTTTAAAATTAGAATCATGATAAATAATCCAACAAAAACAAATGAAGACATAAGATTGATTAAATGATTAAAATAAATATCAAGGATTTGATTTTTTTTTTAACAAAAATAATCATAACATTGATAAAAAAAAAATAAGAAAAAAAAGAAGAAAGAGATGATGAGAAGGCGATATCCGTTGGAATAGAAGGAGGAAGGAAAAGAAAAATAATAATAATATCTAATCAAACGCGTTTGTGTATCATCAATGTCAACCTTGCGTCGTCTCACACACGCTCATGCTCACGCTCCGACACAGTAGTCACATACTAAATATCGAAAGAGAAGCCTTCAGCTTCCTGACCTTGACTTTTCTCCTCTTCTTCTTCTTCTTCTTCTTCCACCATGTCCATCGCACGATCCGCGTTCACATTAAACCCTCTCATCACACACTAACCCTCTCACACCGTGCTTCGTTCCTTCATTCACAAAACTTCATCCCCTTTCTCACAATTAATTCCGCACCAAATAGCCTAATCTAAAACCGAAACCCTTATATTATCACCAATGCATTTGCTTACGCAATATTTGCGATCGGTATAATTGGAGATCACTGTACGGAAAAAAGGAACACACACAGTAGGTGAAGCGAAAGCGAAAGAGGTAAGTTAGGTAGTTAGGGTTTCGACGAGATGGAATCGTCACTGTCGTCTTCGTCTTCGTCGTTGTCGTCGCCTTCTGGAAGCGACCCCAGCGGTGGTGGTGGTGGTGGCGCTGTCACGTGGTTCGGGATGAGTTTCCCGTTCCGTTCTCTGCTATCTCTCGTCGTGGATTACTGTGCGCGCGAGGATTCCGCGGAGCCTGTGATTATCATTCCCCGCACGCGCCCTCGGTTTCAGGCGCATGCCGAATCCGCCTCTGCTTCGTCCTCTGATTCCGATGAAAATGCCTGCAACGGCGCTGCTGAGGAGGTTGCGATACGCATAATTGGGGCCGGCGAGCAGGAGAGCGGTTCGTCGCCATCGTCGTCGTCGAGGGGCCGGGGCGGGGAGCCGGGTTGTGAGGAGGCGGTGGTTGGGAGGAGCGGGATGCTGTCGTCGGAGGCTCGCCGGCGAATGGCGGAGGAGAGGGTGCCGTTAGTGTCTTTGGATGATGGGATTGGTGGCGTTAGGGAATCTTCTTCTTCTTCTTCATCGTCCTCTACTTACCAGAGGTATGATATTCAGCAGGTTGCGAAGTGGATTGAGCAGATTCTACCGTTTTCTCTCTTGTTGCTGATTGTTTTCATCCGCCAACATTTGCAAGGTACTGCTTTTCTTGTTTTGTTTTGTTTCGTCTCTACAATTGGTTTTTGCATCAAATGCGAAGTGCGTGCACAACCCATTGGATTGGATTGTTTCTGATTCAGATTGTATGTGCTTGAGTTTAAGGATGCCAGTGAAATATTAGAGAGGTTGTATATGCTTGACTTGTTGGCAAGACTTTCATTATGTTATAACTTGTTTGGGGCTATGCTTTTTTTGCATTGTGCTCTTGATATGGATATTTTTGCTTTGATATAGCATGGCTTTGTCTGCCTCTTTTATTTGGAGGCCTGTCTAGGTTTTCTCGTGGGATGTGCTTAGGGAAATAAGGTTGCGTTTGTTATACACTAGGGTACAAAGACAAAGAGAATAGTACATGACAAATACTTGAGTGACAGACATTAATAAAATTTACATCATTATTATATTTTATGAGAATTCAAAATACAAAATATATACAAGTAAGCTAGCTAGTCGATAATGTAAATTCAAAATACATTGCATGATAAGGTTGTTGTAGCTAGTAGATAATGTGAATTTAAAATAAATGACATGATAAGGTTCCTGTTGCTACTTGCTAGCAGATAATGTGAATTCGAAAATACATGGCATGATATGATTGTTGCAGATAATGCTTGAGAAACTAGAGAGAGGTGGGGGTATGTGTGTCTTTTGAATACTTTGTACTTGAGACAAAACGTTGTCCCATGATTTTTTGAGTAACAAGAAGTTAAGTTTTTATCTTGTCCTCGTCCGATTAATCTGTGCTATCCCATAATCTGTTTTCAAATCAAACGTGAATAAAAAATATTGTCCTGTTCAGTACTGTAAATTTTAGCAAATCAAGCGGACCCTAATAGTTTGTTAAAGAAAAGTTGCTTGCCTTTTGGAGTGATGGAAACTATGAATAAGTTTTTTATGTTTTGCTACTGTATGGATTTCAACACGCTATGTTATTGCCAAGGAAAGAGGTAGAGTGAAAGAAAAGATTACCTGAAACAATTTCTGAGGATCATGTAGGGTTGTGCTTGTGCCTGTCTTTTGTTTACTGTTTCTCCTACTTGGAGGTGCCTCTCCTTTGTAAGGAAATTGGACTTTCCTAATCATAAGAGATGTAAAGATGAACCTGTAGTGTTAATTCAGAGATAATGTTGATTGCTTGTGTTTCTTTTATGATACTATTTGATTATGTCAAAGTTTTACTTAATGAAGAATACCGCACTGCATGCTTTATATGTTCCCTGTGACCGTGACTGTATCTTATTGTCTTCTTTGAACTTCATCCTTTCTGAATAGAGAAAGACGCAATGTGGTTAGTTTTTTTTTTTTTTTTTAATACTGTTATTTATGTTGAATTGGTTGACTAGAGTCTAGGAGAGTGGCACACTGGTTCTATGTATAGTTTCAGTTTGTTCTGAATTTCTACTTTTGATTTGACTCTTTCCACATAACTTTGTGATATTCATTTCTGGGAACTTGCAGGTTTCTTTGTCACAATTTGTATATCAGCTGTGATGTTCAAGTCAAATGAAATTGTTAAGAAGCAGACTGCCCTGAAGGTACTATACCCACAATTTTGCAAGTCCTTTAAAGTTATATTTCCCATATTAAGTGTCTACATGTAGAATCCCATCATCCTCATAAACAGATGAAAATAAAATTGGAGATCTCAATTTTAGTTCTATTCTGCAGGGAGATCGGAAAGTCCCTGTTCTTCTCAGTATCTCTTTTGCCTTTATGCTGCATGTGATAAGCATTTACTGGTGGTATCGAAATGATGATCTTTTATACCCACTGGCCATGCTTCCACCAAAAACACCACCACCTTTCTGGCATACAATATTCATCATTTTGGTCAATGGTATGGATTTATTCTATGTGCAAGTATATGATTGAATTTGAAACAGAAATTGGCTCCTCAGTGAATAACTAAGCAGTTTGTTTTAATTGTTGAATGCTTGATTAATGTGCAAGGGACTTGAAAGTTTCAGCAGAATAGTAGGGCTATTTGCTTGATTCATAATGATGAAATTGAAGACTTCCTTTTTTCTTTTCTCTTGTGCTTCATAACACATTTCTATTTTGAAATAGTTCATCTTTTAAAAATATATCTCGAGTGTGGAAGAATCCAAGAATTACAATAAAATGGGTTGTTTAGTTTGTATTAATCAGTCGTGCTGGACCAAAATTGAATAAAATTGTTTCAAGATAAAGCTATCTGTTTGTTTCCAATGAGGGCTGCATGAATTGGGTTTGAATCTTTGGGTCCCTCATTGCTGGTGATCTATAATCTCATTGAAGGTGGTTTTCCTTGGCCTTAGAATGGCGAGAGCCTTAATCACCCTAAACTTATACCAATCAAAAAGGTTAACCATTCTTTTTTTTGTTTTCCCTCTTTGGCATAGAGACAAAGTCTCCCTTTTGTGCTTATGCACAGTCATTGCTTGATCACGTGTGTTGCCCATATGCCAGTACTTCCCTGGGAAAAAGAAAGAATATTACCACTGAAATTGTGTTCAAGATCCAAAATCCCATAGTGAGATTGATTTTGAACTCCCGATTTGTATATCCACTCATTTCCGGCCTCTTTTAGGGGTATCGGGAAGAACTTTTATGGAGATTATTTGAGCTTATCTTATCACACTCAAGTATTTAAGCTGAAAATCAAATTGAAGGTTTTTGATTAAGCTTATAAAAGTGGCTTATGATCCTTATAAAAGTGGAACCAAGATTTGTTGGTTTTCCAGTATGTGCTGTTTGATGTATTTTCAATGTTCTACTGAAAGAAGAATTCTCAAATTTGGTTGTTTGCATCATACTTTCGTTCTCTTTCATTGAATGTTGTTTTGGAGGGAAAAAATGTAGCCGCCTATTTGCATATTGTTCAAAACCGATAATGAGTAGTATCTTTGTAAATCTCTTCAATGCTATATCAATATGTTTTTATTCCGGCATATAATCGTTTTAATTTTAGGTGCAGCAATTTTATTTTATTTTTTTGGTTCATATTGATGGTCACAATATACATTGACTTTTTAGATACATTGGTGCGGCAAGCAGCCATGGCTTTCAAATGTTTGTTGCTTATTTACTACAAAAATGGAAGAGGCCATAACTTCCGTCGGCAGGTTTTAGTAGCTTCCTTACTTTTTCCGACAAGCAAAATAGCATATATTTTTCAAGTACAGTTTCCTCCTCCAATCATCTGATATTTAACTTATTTCAAGGGTCAATTGTTAACTCTGATTGAGTATACTCTGCTGCTGTATCGTGCCTTGTTGCCAACACCAGTTTGGTACCGATTTTTCTTGAACAAGGATTATGGAAGTCTCTTTTCCTCACTGACTACAGGGTTGTATCTAACTTTCAAGCTAACATCAGTAGTTGAGAAGGTATGTTTTCATTCTTCAAAATTGGCATTCTTACTTCATAGTGCTGTATTTAACAATATTTGTGCATGAACCTAAATTATTCCATTTTTTTCAACCTTCTATGTATTTATTAGGTCCAATGCTTCGTTTCTGCCTTAAAAGCATTATCAAAAAAGGAAGTTCATTATGGGGTTTATGCCACAACGGAACAGGTAAATAATATATAAAATGCTCTGATTAAGTCTAAATTTGTAATTGCAATTATAAGTAATGCTTCTCTCTCCTTTGTTACTAAGCTTTATATTGTTACTGTTATATGCTTTATTTTGGTTGTTGGAAATTTTAGCTTATATTTGTAAATGCACAAAAAATATATTTAAAATTGGGTAAGCCTTTGTGTTTACTTGCATTTCTCTTGTGCTAGATTTGATATATTGTTACAATTTCTTATGAACCATTAAATTTCTGTTTGTAAATAAAATAAATGAATTATATAATTGATAATTCCATGATTTTAACTATTCTCTCTCCTATAATAGGTTGCATGAATGTGAAGATAAAGTAATATATGTTTACTGAGTTGCCCTTTTACATATATGTTTACCCTTTTTCACCCATCTCAATATATATATATATATATATATATATATAATATGTATCTTTAGATTAAGTGCACGTTAAACAGATTGTGTTTCTGGTAAATACTTATTTTTCTTAAAGCTCCCAAAGTTGACAAAAGTAACCAATTATTTTTCCAAAAGAAGCTGAACCAAACTTACACTAAGCTTGTTGATGTCTTTTGAGAGTCTTGGGCCTGCCTTCAAATTTGGAGCAAGTTCTGCTAAGTCTGCATGATCTGTGTCATGCCTTGTTTGCAGTTTTGTTGAGTTTTCAACTGAGGAGAAAGTTTAAAAATTTCAAGGACAATTATTTCTTTTGCATTATTTTGTTGGAGAGTGATTCTTATCCTTTCTACTATGATGCTTGGTTAATGGTTTCTATATATGATTATGCAGCAGAGCTGGGTGGTCTTTGACACATTGACATTGACATGGACTTTATACTTTTATTCTATATTATGTTTGTTTTGACCTTTTGCTATCCGATGCTGTGTTTTCATTTATTCCTTTAGGATGTTTTTTCCTTCCTGTAAGGAAGAAACTCTTTTTATACCAATATTGGGATTTGTCGAAGAATCTTTTTTGGAAGCCTTTCTAACAGTGATTATCTAAATTCAGGTGAATGCTGCTGGTGACATGTGTGCTATATGCCAGGAGAAGATGCAGGCTCCCATATTGTTGAGCTGTAAACACATGTTCTGTGAGGAGTGTGTATCTGAATGGTCAGTTAATAGTTTTATTCCTTGTTTGGACCTCTTAAACTTAAATTGAAAGCTTACTACATAAGAGAAATGAGCTATAGGAACTTAAAGGTAATAGACAATTGTTTAGGGTGGACTAGCTATCTGTCAAGAGTTCATCCCATAAGCTGCATCAATATATTCTCTATAAATTCGATAGAGTTTGTTGATCTTGGCTATTGGTTTAAATATCTCTTTCTCTTAAATATATTCGCTAGCTTTTTCAATGGCCTATAATATTCTTGCTATGGAATAAATTCAAAAAATTGAATATGCTATGTAATTATTCACTAGTAAAAATTGAAACTGTAGTCTGTTATTTTTTAAGGCTTTTGTCCTGCTATTATTTTTCCCCACAGTTTTCAATTTCTTTCTATATGCTTTTCCTTGGTATCAAGTGTTACATTGGTAAGTTTAGCTTGTAATTGTATGGAAACACGATACTGGGGTATTTGGGAAAGAGAGGTGCTCTCCTGCATTATACTAGTGAGTGAAGAAAATTTGGTGTTGATGGAAATTAAATTTTTCTCGAAAGTGCACTCTGCTACTATTCTGTGCGTGCTTTATGGCCAGAAGTACTTTCCTCAAAATTTAGGACTCTGATTCTATGAAAAGCTTTTATTTTCTCAACATTTATATTCATCAAATGTTCTACCTATCAATAACTGCCTTTAACTTGTACAGGAGTCATTTAGATTGTATTTTGATTTGTTCATAGTCGTATTTATCAGTTTTCTCTTAACCAACAAAGATACATCTGTTTTTCAGGTTTGAGAGAGAACGAACTTGTCCATTATGCAGGGCATTGGTAAAACCAGCTGATCTGCGGACCTTTGGAGATGGATCAACAAGTCTGTTTTTTCAGTTGTTTTAAGCTCATTTTCTTTGGCTTGTTGGGTCATGTTTTTGAGCCAAAATCTTCCTGGAAAATGTCACCTTCTCTGGTTTGGTAAAATTTTCCATTAATGAAATTGAGGTTGATAAAAGAATAAAGATATATATATATATATATATATATATATATATATTTCATTCTAGTGTAATGAGGTCAGATGTACAAAGGGCTATAGACAGCTGACATTATACTGAAATCCGCGTGGATCTCTTAACCTGATATTCGTCACGTCACACAATGGATACTCATGTTTATAATGTTACATTTCAAATTAATTTCCCTCTTCCTCCCATACTATCCTGTAGGGATTACTTCTACAGGGGAGTTTTAATGGAAAGGGGGTATTTTATTTTATAAATTACCGATCAGTGGTAATTTTTAAATTATTTACTAAAAAGGGATAAGTCGTAAACTTTTTTACGACTTCTAAATAGAAATCGTAAAATTATTTACGACTTCATTTTTTTACTTTTATTAGTCTAAAATTGGATAAAATATTACGACTTCTGAACCTATTTTTTTTTAAACTTACAACTTTGAAGTCGTAAAATAAAATCGTCAACAAATATACGACTTTTTTTTTTTTTGAGAAGTCGTAAATCATTATATGACTTTCATTTTATTTTATTTTTTAAATTTTGGGAAATCGTATGATACATTACGACTT
>PYAF01003243.1:1204057-1243864 GCA_007407185.1 Glycine tomentella
AATAAAATTATACAAAATATTAAATCAAACAAATATATTAAAATTAGTATATTCTTAAATAATAAATTAAATAATTTGATTAAAATTTATTAAACAAAATTATTTTAAAAAATTAAACAAACTTAAAAAAAATGTAAACAAAACACGCAAATTAAAATATAAACATTAAAAAAAGCAGAAGTCGTATGCAATTGTATGATTTTCAAAAAAAAATTAAAGGAAGTTGTAATATATCATACGAATTCCCAAAAATTTAAAAAAAAATTAAAAAAGAAAGTTGTATAATGATTTACGACTTCTCCAAATCAAAAAAATAGAAGTCGTATATTTGTTGATGATTTTATTTTTTCAAAGTCGTAAATTTAAAAAAAATTAGATTCAGAAGTCGTAATATTTTTATCCGATTTTAAACTAATAAAAGTAAAAAAATGAAGTCGTAAATAATTTTACGATTTCTTTTTAGAAGTCATAAAAAAGTTTACGACTTATCCCTTTTCCATAAATAATTTAAAAATTACCAGTGATCGGTAATTTATAAAATAAAATATTCCCTTTCGGTGAAAACGCCCTTCTACAGGTATACCGTATACTTTGATAAATTTATTTGAGCAAGCTGACATATTTTATTAAATAAATGTTTGTTAACGTTGAATTTTGTCAACATAACCAGTGTGTTGAAAACTTTATCTGGATAGATGATATTTATTTTTAAAATTTTATACAATTTAAAATATTTTTTGGTGATTAATGTACTATTTTATTATGATTTATGACATCTATTTTTTTTAACATAAGTAAATATTGCCTATTGGTTAGATTTGGATTCAACATAAAGTTTGAAGTTTGAACATGTAGGTTTGATATAGCAGAAATTCTTCATATGATTTTTCCTATTGCTTTTTTTTTTTAGTTATAGAATATAGATAGATTTTTAGTTATATATTTTTTTATTTACTCCAAATTAATTATTTATGGCTTATATGCTCTAAAGTTAAATCTTTAGGCAAGATCTATCATGATGGCATAATTATGACATAATCGAGATGGCTGAACATGTAATGTTTCTTGTTTTTCTTAAATATTCCGAAGTCATCCTAGATTTGTTATGTTGTTTACATAGGATTATGCAAGGAAATAGATTGTATACATAGGATTATCTAAAGAACTTCGATTGACAATGAATGTGTGTGAAAAGAATGTGATACTAGCAAAGAAGTTTTTGTTTTTTCTCCGGGCAACTCTATCTTGTATGAAAGTGCGGGAAAAGTTTTAGTTCAGTCGGCTAAGATAAAAACAAACAGTATAAAATAGAAATAAAAAATCACATGTGCACAGCAGTCAGCAGTGGCTGTGGTTGGAGAATGACAAGATGATTAAACTATATACTACATACACAAAAGTGAATGTGGGTAGTAACAAAATTAATAAGTAAATTAGGAAGCAGAAGAGGTGCATAGAGGATTGTGCAAAAATTGTTATGGAAAGGTGGAAATAAATATCTAAACAGAATCTGAGCAGATTTAAAGATTATGAAGGATATCTTTGGTGGTCCAATGGTGGTCTGGCTGCTGCTCCCCACTGTGGCATTGTGGGAAAACACATTATTCACTGCATCACTTAAACTTTTGACTCCCCGCTCACTAAAAGTGCCAACCCTTCATACCTTTCCATGATGACTTTGTTTCTCCCTTTTGACTCATAATCTTCATTATCGCCTCTTTTTTCTCCCTTTCATTCTTCAAAATGTCCATTTCTTTTCTCAGTTTAGTGTGTACTCCACTGCTCCCTGCTTTGCTGATACTAGTTTTGCTTTTCAATCCCATATTTTAATGTCACTGCAATCAAAGTTAGCACAGCACTGAATTTCCATTATTTTTCTCAAAATTTTGAATTTATGTTTAACTCAATATTACAAAATCCACTTATAAAGTAAAAATTATCATCAATTATACATATAAGTTTAATAAGCATACATTTACAATATTATTCAATTACAAATTATTATTAATGACTTTTAAAATAGTTATCATAATAATCAATAAATTTATCATACATATGATCAATTATGATTAAACGATAATATAAAATTATTTTATATATATATAATTTATTTTTTCTATGCATATTAACAAATTTTACAAAAAATCTATTTTTTATGCATATTACTTTTGTTACATCACTAGTAGACATGGAGATCTCGGACCTGAGTATTAATATTACTGTACTTGAACCCTGTTGTTTGCTCTTTCATTTTTTTATTTTTTTTGTTGCTTTTGAGAATCTTATAGCTATACTGTTCTGTTAGCTAGTTACCCCAGTGAGGTGGAATGTAGAAATAGTTATCGTTCAACCACTTATATGTACGTAAAACATTAGATCCCAACGGAAATTAAAGGAAGACAGACTATATATGCTAAGAGAATGGGCAGCAAAGATGTCGTGGAGCACAATGCACGTGATGATAAGGTTCTCTGACACAGTTTATGGAATTTTGATGATGGGGAATAAGACTATAGGAAAAGCACAGCTGAATAATGCATACATACATTGCACATATGGGTGGTCTCCATATGTAAGGAAGAATATAGCTAGTGACCAGCTAAGGAACCACATTGTGAAATGTATAGCAGCTCTTCAACGATTATGAATAAATTTCGTGATATACATCTTCATCACGACGTTCCCAGTTTTCTCCATTTTTCTAGTAACTACACACTTACACTGTTAATCTATATCTTTTCGTTGAAATAATTAGCACATTCTCTTGCCCCAAAAGAAAAATGTTGATAAATAATAGTGTTTATCTGAATTTGTTAATTTTGAGGGAAAACCACCCCTTTTAAATTTTTACATAATTTTTTTATTATAAGCTATTTTAAACATAACATAAGCTAATAGGACACACACGTACACGTAACTATTTTCATGCGTTTCGTATATTAAATTAATTATGAATGAATTTAATCATATTAGTTACTATTATATAATAGTATCCTATTCTGAGTTTAATGATATGAATATATTACATATAGCTGATTATATATTTATCAAATACATTTAAATAATTATATATATATATTTAACAATTGAATAATAGAATTCAAAAGAGAACGAAAAGAAAGTATTCTGTATTTAAATTGTGCTATATAAATACATTTTTTTGTTAGCTAAACTACTTTAACAGTTGAACATCAACGTCAATAAAAATTTAGAAATTTGTTATCAAGAATTTGACAAAACAAAAAATAAAGATAAATTAAAATTTATCTAAAAAAAATAGTTAAAGAAAATTTAATGAAATAAGATATAAATTGTTATACATATTTATCTCTCTGTTTTATATGATTATTTATAGTCATTTTTTTCTTTGTCTACTCCCTCTTATCTCTCTTATTTTCTTTTATCTTATTTTCTTTTTCCTTTTCCTTTCATTTTTTTCTTTCAATTTTCTTATATCTATCATTAAATTCATTTATCATCTATCCTAATTAATTTAGGTAGGTTAAATGTAGTGTTGATGTTAATGTTAACTTTAACAGTTAATTAATTAATTTCACATATGTAAAATATATAAAGATAGTAGCAATTATTTGAGCGAGTATCGTTTCTAAAAATATGTTTGGTTATGAATTCGTGGGGCTCACCTTGTTCGTACAGCACAAACTTGTGAAAAATTATATGCGAAGACAAACATAAACAAAATAGGAGGGAATCTAACAGTATAATAGTTATAAGGAGCTCAATTTTTTTAATTTATTTTTTGGATAGAAAAAAGTGGTTCTGTAATATTAAATTCACATGATTCAAAAACTTGATCAGGTTTTGTAAAAAAAAAAAACTTGATCAGGTATGCAGGTCGATTCGATTGAACCGATTGAAACAGAAAGTGGCTGAGTGAATTGTCTATACTAGTCAATATATAGTAACTAGCTCTGAATATTAAGTTAATGCTTATGATAAATGTGAATGTTTGTAATTTTTATATTACACTTTAAATAATAAATATTAATTTAATGTTTTTTTATTGACAATTATAATTTATATTTCTCGATTAATTTTTTTTATATAAGATATTAAGAATTTAATATCTATGCAATATAAAATAATTTTAGATATCATTCAATCAAAAATATTATTTAAATTATTTTAAAACAATTATTAAATTTGTTATATATAATAAATTATGATTGAATATCTCACTTTTATAACCATTTTCTCTATAATTAATACAATTCTTGTAAAGTAAATTTATTGTTTTTTATCTAGACCACCTCAAATATCCTTTACTAGACTCAATTCTATTCTGGTTGGATAGGTTCACGGCGGGGACAAAACAAAATAATTTATTGTTCAATGTAATTTTAATTATTGTTTAAGCTCTTGAATTTGTAATGTATTTTTTTTAGTCTCTAAAATTTAAAATTATTTTTTTGTCTTTAACTTTTGATAATTTACTTTTTAGAGTCTCTGACATAATAAATTAATATTTTGTGACAGTTTTAACTGTCATAAATTAATTATTATTTTTTAGTCACTTAAATTTATATTTTAAAAAAATATCACAAATTGCTAAAAAATCATCTTAAATTATTAAATTATCATGTTTGGGATTAAATAAAACAATTTCTCAAAATCATGACTAAAAAAAATATTTTTAAATTTCAGGGACTATAAAAAAAATACCTCCAATTTTGAGGAATCAAAACATTAATTAAACCTTTAATATATGTTATATTAACAAGCATTCACCGATTTAATTATTTCCTAATCATGATTGATTGCGTATCAATAGCCTCACCAATTCAATGACAGATCTAATTTTTTAGAAAGATTTATATTCTGTCAAGCGACTATATGAAGGAAAGGGTAAAACATAAGATCTAAATAATTCGACCTAGAGAGATATCAAAGATAATTTAAATACATGATAATAATTTTTTTATAAAAAAAAATGTGAAATGCGCAAATTCATAAACTGCGTGTTTATGTGTAAAAAAAAAAAATGCGTGTCTGATTTACATTTTACCATCTCTAGTTCATGTCCCAAGAATTATAACGACAAAATACATGCATACGACCTATTAGGGTTGGTCTAACTATAGAGAAGTTAGATAGTATGTTGTTGTTGCTAACAAATTCAGAAGGCTAATTTTGATTTTCAATAAATAATTATCAGTACTAAAACTAGAATAATTAAATTTAATGAATAATAATCATATATAAGAATAAACATTGTTGGACCTAACATGCATATTAGTTGGTAAAAGAAATAGTAAATTTCCTTCAAATTGAGGATTAAAGAAAAAAATTACAACAACAAAATTAGAAAAACACCATGACAATCTTTTTAATGAAGAAAACACATGTTTGAGGAGTTTTTTATATTAAAAATAATTAAGAAGGTTTGTGACTTTCATTATTGAGATTTTTTTTATTAGATTAATTAAGAATATTTGTGATATTTCATTAACAAGACTTATAATAATAATAAAAAACCAAATTCATTTTAGCTTTCAACTTTATTATATTTCTTTGAGGATTTAAGGATAATAATAACTTAATGAAGTTCAATAAAAAAAAATTAATTAATTACAAATTCAACTTATAGTCTACTTAGAACAATATGATAAAAAAGAAATAAACATCTCTTTCAAGTTCAATACTTATAAAATCATGTTGACAGTAATTGATATGAAATATAAAATTATTTTTCCATGGGTTTGACAGACAACATGAACATTTTTCTTCTAACCTAAAGATTTTTTTGTTTGAGTGAAAAGAAAACAGAAAAGAAAAAAAAGTAAACTGTATGATATGAAAGTCACATTTTTATAATTTATTTTAAATATAAACTTTTATCTTAATTCATTTTTATATCATTTTTCTACTCTACTAAACGAATTTTAAATGTATTATGGACTGCACAAGTACACACCAACAAACACTATTATACTTATTAATTGACAATTATTTATAATAACATTATTGATTTACAAAAAGTCAGGGGAAGGGGGGGGGCAAGGCCCCCCATAGCTCAACGTCCCTCCTTCCCTGGATGATCCAAATACTAGGGAAGCAGACGGCATTAAATTAGGAGAGGATCCAATACTGTAGGAAAATAAATACAAGGAATAGACTTTTCCTTTTGGGATAAAAAGGGGTAAACTGTAATATTATTCTTGAGTGAAATTTACAAATTTATGTAGACAAAGGTAAATAGATATGGAGAGGATGAAGATCTAACACCTCAAAAAGAAATTTTAAGGAATTGAATACGTTTTCTTTTTGCATAAAAAGAAGAAGAAAAAATCTGTTACGGTAACATTACAGGGAGTGAAATTGAATTGTATAGATAGTGTAGAGCCACCAGTCAAAGTCGTAATCTATTAATCTCTGTTGCCCTTATGCTTTGGTAGAAAGAAAAGAAAATAAAAGGAAAGAAAAGTACGATTAATGATACAATTTTTTTTTTTGAATTAAGAGAAAATAAATAAATAAAAAAGAAAATTAATTTATAAAAATTTAAATTTAAATTTTTCTTTCCTTCTATTTTTCTTCCCATTTAAATTTTAAATTTTTTTTCCTTTCCATTCTCTTTCTCCTTTTCCATAGACTTAGTGTCCCACAATTTTCTTTTGATATAAAAAGTTTATGTAAAGTAGCTCTTAGGGGCTCATCAGTTTCAGATAGACTAGAGGTCAAAGAAATTATTCACCAATAAAAATAAAATTCTCACATCTGAGAACAAAAGTCAAACATGTTAGAGTTTTTTTTATCAATTAATAAATCAACATTTGATTGTTAGTGCAACACAATTAATAAATCAATTTAGAGATTTGATATTGGACTTACTTTCCCGTCTCTGACTCTCACGGGGACAGTGACCCATCATGTCCCTACTCGATGAATTCTGCAAAAACAATAAATAAGTAAATAAATAATGATAATTTTTTATTTTCATTATTGGCCATTTTGTCACTTACCTACAAGTCCTTTTTCGTCTTTACACTTTTCACTTCTTTATAACTCTCGTTTTCTTTCGTCAGTTCAGCGCAGATATCCATAAAAAACATAACTGATTTAGGGTTTCTGCCACCATCTACCTTTAAGCTTGCTTCTCCTCTCATCTTCAATCCCTCTTCATACTCAATTCTAACTTCAATAAACCTTTTGGTCTATTCCAAACTCACTCAATTAACAACTCTTTCAATTCACACACACACATACATATATATATATATATATGCCCTTATCTTTCAAAAATTTAAATTACTATGTATGAGCTTCCCGTGGCAATTCTATATATATTGGGTTGGATTAATCTTTCTTCTTCACTGACCATCTTGCAATTCTCAAAAATTAGGGTTCCCTGCACTCGGTGTCCTATGCCTACTATCTATTTTCTTCTCTAGGTGTTTATCAATTGATGGTATATAACTGAATATATATATATATATATATATATGTATATATGTATATATAGCCTTATATGTTGGTACCAACTTTCACCAAAATGTTTTCCAAAGGAAACTGGATTCTGAGTTCGTAAACTTGCATGTTTTTTTGGACAAATGTTATATGTTATTTTTTGTTTGCAAAAGAATTCGAATCCATAATTTATCCTTTTCTTCTTTTACTTTTATCATCATCATCATATATATATATATATATATATATATATATATATACATCCGTAGTTTAACTCTTTTGCTTTTCCTAGTTCTAAGTTTTCTTTTATTTGAAACGCTGTCCTTATTTTGGGCCTACAGAAGTGCCTTTTCCAGATATTTTTTCTCTTTTAGTTTTATATGAATTAATAAGCAGTTAGTAATTGGCTTTGCAATTGCATATTAGGTAGGTTAATTTGGGTTCAGAATCAGGATAAAGGTTTTGTAACTTGATAGCAAACAATTCTGTCATCTGATCTATTCATTGATTCATTTGACAGAATCTGATCAATATGTATATACTTTAAAGTATATATACACATATATATATATAATTGTCCATTTTCTCATTAATTGAAACCTTTATTTTGTTGCTGTACATACTTTAACCCCACATATATTCGTTTTTCATTAAACCTAGATTAACATATATAGCTTTATTAGTTTCCTGCTAGAAAGCATATATACACATATTAGTTCTTAAATGTATTTTATTAACACAAAAGGCAATTGATTACCCTTATTTTGAGAATCTTTAATTAGCTAACTTGATTGATTTATTTACTATTTATCATATCATCTCTCAGCTGCCAGCAAAAATATTACCAAATATATACAGTGCATTCCTTCAACCCCTCATCAAATGTCATGTCTCCTGTCTCGGAAAGGAAACTAAAAAGTGTGCACATACAACAAGAACAAGATGATGATATGCATTAACATGCACAGTACTGGGAGAGAAAGAGAGTGAAGGAGCTTCCTTCAGCCCATGCATGGATTTAGGGGATTAAAGGGTTGCTGAAGTATCTGCTGACTCATTCATACACACAGAGTACGTAGTGCTTTCAAATTGCTACTGTAATTGTGTGAATGAAGCAGGTGATATTTTGCACCCCTCTTTCTCTGTGCTTGGACTGAAGGGGAGCTCCTTCTTTCTGTTGCCTCCACTTGTATTAATGAATATTAATCTCTCTCTTCTCCATCTTTGTCTCCAACAATACCTTAGTGTAATTAATCTCTTAAGATACATGATCTAAGAAACGGTGCTGCAGCAAGCCTAGCCACAGCCACTGTAGCTGATGTAACTTATCGTCTTCTAGGTCTTTGTAAGTATTAACACTTCACCACTAGCGCTGCCCAAGATTCGGCAAACATCTGCAACACTGCAATTTGAGTTTTATAGCTCCATGCCCCACCTAGTACTTTTTCACTTGCCACCAAAATCATCGTCATGACGTTGTACGCCCAACGTAGCTAGCAATATATAATTAACATTAATATATTTAGAGAGAAAGAGGAGATCTAGATATTTTAGGAGTAATTTTTAACAAATATTTTTTTATTTTTATTATTTATTTTCTTAAAATTTAATAGTTATAAATTAATTATTAGATTAAAAAAATGAATAATAAAAATTAGACATAATTTTAAAAGAGTGATTTTTAAAATAAGTAAATCTCTCCTTTTTATATATATATATATATATATATAGTTTTAAATGTCTTTGATCAGTACACAATTTAAATACACGATAAGATATTATAAGTCACAAAATTATTGTACTGTTACGATCGTTTTGATTCTAAAATAAATATTTTCGATGAACATTACATGTGGTACTTAATTTGTTCTGTTCAACTTTAAATGATTGCTCTCAAATGATATAACTTTGTGTGTGATTACTTTCACATAACATATTTTTCAGGAAGCGAATCAGCACCACTGGACATGCATGTTACTTTCCTTTCCGGTTCTTGTACAAGCTTGGCTTCTGTCTCTCTATCTCCCCCCATACTTTCCCCAATCCTTTTTTGGTGGCTGAAAAAGCAAAATTTAGGACATGATCATGGGTCCAACACTTCACTTGTTGGAATTCGATCTTTCCAAACTTGCCTAGTTAATTGAGGTAACAATCTAAACCTTAATTGTTTTCCATTCCTAATTTAAGTGCACATGCATGAGATATTCCATTTTCTATTCAATTTCCTTAGCATAATAACATGACATATTTAATTAAGCGTCGTCAATCAGAACTTACAAGGGTGTTATGGATATGAGTCCATGCAAACTCAATTTTACCCAAACTCATTCAAATAGTTTGAATTTGAACATTTATATATTCAGGTCAAAATCGAATTTAACCGATCAAAATCGTTTATATACGAATTGAGTCACAAGTTTAGAATTATAGATCCGATCAAAATCGAATCAAACCGATCAAAATCGATAAAAAAATTTATAGTTGTTTGGTTTGACAGTAAATACTGCTAATATTAGAACTCTAAGTATTGAAATTACAAGTGTTGTGACTACTAGTGTTAAAACTTCTTAAAGTACTACTTTCATGTTCATTGTTATTTGTTTTTATCTTTTTTCATATTTATTTTTTATCATGTTTATAATATTAATGAATCATATTTTATTTATTTATTTTAATAAATTTATTTGCAGCAAAACTTATTACAAAAAGTTACTCTGTAGAAAATAATTATGATTCAAATTATTATAATAAATCTGGTTGAAAAATATTTTGTTTTAATTTATATTAGTCTATTTAGAATATTATATTAATAGAATTAAATAAATTAATTTTATTATTTTTAGATAATATTTTGTTAATTGTATTGAATATTTAGATGAATTAAGATATAACATAATAGTTCTAAGAAAAAAATAAAATTCAAATATATATATATATATATATCTTTTTATCCGAATTAAACTAAATTATTTATGAAAGAATTGACTTGGATTCAATTTTGAAGAAAATTATAAAAAAATTAATTAAGTCAATTAAATTTAATTAAATTAAAAGTTAAATTTAATCAAAATCTTCCCAATAGCATAATACCCCTAAGAACCTAGTAAAGTATAATATTACTAAATTTATAGATATGTACAATTAGACACACTCAGCAGACAAGATATTGAAGCAGAGATTATGATGTCAGATAAAAGCAGGGACAATACAATATATATGAACTCTGGTCTTTTGGTTACACGAAAATCCTACACCTACTTCTAGGTACGTATAGCTTTTGGGCCTAAAGAAATAAAACTTCCATCTTTTCTCATACACAAATACATCAATATTGTAGGGCCAAGGTATATAGGATTTTGATGTGTAAAAAAGTTGTTTTTTCATATAATAGACACTCTTCATTCCATTTTTAGTGATTTTTAGGAAATTTTTCTATTTTTAATTTGTTTGACATTTTAAAATATCAACTAAAATGTTTTTTAGTTCTATCCTAACAAGTATAAATAATTGATAAGTTCAATATGATTAATTAAATTAATCACTTTTCTTAATGATATAAATTAGTTAAAAAAGTTTTATATAAGGAGAAAGATAATAGTAATTAATTGTTAATGGGTGGTTTTTTAACACTATTTTTTATTTTCATTTTTTTAACACTAATTTTTTTGGTAACCATCACTTCATCATCTCTCAATAATAATTGAGCGAAACTGCACTACTCATTAGTGTTTTCATTATTGCTTTTCTTTTTTACTGATTATTGTTGCTTTCTTAATTAATCCTCATCTCAAAACCTTAAACAGCACTTGCATCAAAAAATGAGAGTAGTTGTTACGCGCCAGGTACTCCTCCTTCCATTTTCCGAGACATGATCATACTAGCTAATGAATATAATTGCAGTTATTATTAATTTTCATACATTTAACTGCATTGAAATTTCACAAAAAATATGGATTGGAAGAGATTCATAATTGAGAATTTACCAATGGTGATTACTATAACACCATTGATATCGCACAGCATAGAATGAAGAGGAAGCTATAGAAGAAATGTGTTGGTTTGGGGTCACTACCACTGACATCATGCCATAGTAGTAGGTCAAGGTCAGGAACCTGAGCACATGAATAAGTACCAGAAAAAAACTTTAGCAACAGCCCACTCAAAACCAATCATGCATGGCATAAATTACAACTCCATGTACCACAATTTGTACTATAACAGATGGTAGCTTAATTAGAACCTGCAAAAGAAATAAATATTAGAAATAATGCGAAGGTTATGTTTGTAAGATAGTAAAAAAGCGCGCACGCGCGCGCATATATATATATATAATATTTTCTTGATTAAGTATTAAAAAGATTATTAGGATGATCTTTTTGTGAGGACAAAGCAACACTCAAACTAGCTTTTGCTTGCCTGAGCAAAAGCATATGGCAAAGTTGAATACACTCTCTAGTCCCTATAAAAGACTGTTCGCTCAACTGCAAGCAACCACTGCATTGAGAACAGCAATTGAGCATAGAAAATTTATGGCAGTGTATATAGTGGATTGAGCTAGTAACAGTGAGTCCAATGTTGTTTCCATATATAAGCAAATCATGCATTGAGTGAGGAAGGACGTACGTTGTCGAGTACTGTGAAGGAGCAGGAGTGAATAACAACTTACAACAAAAATCTTCTTGACCTTTTGGCATTTAAGTGATAAGCGCAAGATACTCGATGATATCATTACTCCTATCATTCTACCAAAACTAAGAGATAAACTTAAAATTGATATTCTTTATCAATAATCTCTTAAACAATACATATTCTATTAAATAGAGATTTACAAAAAATACCAATCATACAAGCGACACAATCTAGTAATTTTAAGAAATATAAAATAAAACAAAACAATATAAAATGATATAATATCTAAATTTTTTAGCCTATTTGAACCTCTCTAGGTTCATTCCTATCGTTCTTTCAAATGGATTATTTTTGAGTTCTATCGTTTGATTTAACTTCACACAACCGAAAAAACCTGTATAACTGAAATTTTGTTTATGCCTCAGCAAAATCAACCTCCAATCGCATTTATTTTGCTGAGGTTGAGACTTCCAACATCCATGTTACCGGATTCTAGCCATATATTGTTGACACCTTGGATTCCCTTGAAGATAAAGGTATGAGGTATCTAATGAGTGAAATGTTTACATAAATTAAAGATAAATGATATGAATTAAGCTAGCAAAACATGAATTCAATATTCCTTATTTTTTTCTTGCATTTCTATTTTCTACCTCAAAGTAACTAATTAAATGGGAAGAATGATGTCCAAGTCCAAGTGACCCTACATATCTTTCTTGCCCTCCTTCATTAGCGAAAGCTGCATTTCATTGTGATGAAAAGATTAGAAATAGCTACTTTCTTAATTCTGCCTATTTTACCTCATCGAAAGATTCAAATATATCTGTGCTTTGCTGAATATGGATGGTACAGACAACTGTTCTTGCATCTAGCCCAGAAGTTGGCTCATCAATGAATATTAAAGAAGGATTTGCCACAAATCAACTGCAACAATGAAACACTTAAACTTGGTAATGTTGATTTAGCAAACAGGTTCTTTTTTTTCTCCCGTAGCACTCACTTGATGACTTGATAATACCAACCAGGAATGGAAAATAATAATAATTAATACTAGTTTTGGTGCTTACACACTCAGCTACTGAGAAAACTTACTGGCACTACTCAAATGAATGGATTTAATTTGTTACAGCATCTCAATCCAGAGAAGGGAAGTGATGGAAACTTTTGGATAAGCAACAATGGCTATTCATGACAATCTCAACTGTACAAACTAGTTAACATCCTATGTTAAAATTAACTAAAAACGATAAACATAAAAATCAGGAAATGCATGAGATTCAGATACTAAACTTCCGATCCAGCACCAGTGAGAACACCTGGCCTGAAAGTTCCTCTAACACCTTTCAAAGTAACCAATTTATCCTCAACACCACCACCTCCATTCCTCATTTCGTCGTGCAAGTATTTAATAATTTTTGTGTCACAACAAATTTTATGGATGTATAGAAATAATATTATCTTTAAAAGTGGAATAGAAAAATGGAGGGTTTTCCTTTCTCTTTTTTTGAATGGTCTACAGATCACAGACCCTTTGTTGTGTAAGCATTATAATAAGATGCTATAAGTGTCTGCCTTTGTTGTTAAAACAACAACAGCAATTAACTAATTTTTCAGCCTTTACCTCCAATTATTTTTTTTCCGTTTCAGCTAATTTTTCAACAATAGTTTTGCTAAACACAGCCAAAGCCATGTCAATGAGATCGACAATAATAGTCTTGAGCACTTGTAATTAAGACCCTTTTGTTTATCAATGAAAAAAACAACTAATATTAAATTAAAAAGTTAACATAACACTTATTTTTAGATAGAAGAAATAATAACAAAATCAAAAGTTTATCAATATTTTTTAGTACTCAATCTTAATTAGAGTTAATTAATAAAATTTATTTAATTTGAATAAATGTTTTTGTTTTTATAATTTTTTTAAAGTGGGTCTCACTTAATTATTTTAAATATTTCCCTTCATCTTTATCCTATCAAAAAATCTAAATTCTTCCACTTTCATTATCTTTCTCTTTCTTCTATTTTCACTCTACCAAATAAGCTCTTAGTTCTCAATTGAAATTGATTTTAATTCTTATATTTCAAAAACAATTTTAATTCTTGAAATTTTAAATCGGTGAATTAGTACCTCACTCATATCTTAAGTTTTATAAAAAGGATAAAATCATCAATTATTAATACACACGTCAAAGTTATCGTATTTTTTTATAAATATTTTATTTTTAAACTCTTGTTAATGAAGAAAAGACTCCAACTAACTCGAAATTCGATTAAAAAGTCAAAAAGAACTTGACTAATAACTATTTTCGTCATACAATAATGAATTACATAGAAGATGATAGGGATAATTGTTCCCACAAATTAATTATTTTTACATAAATATATTGAATAAATATTTTGTTTGTCCCCATAAAAAAATAGATGTTGTTCCTACAAGATAATTTTTTTAGAAAGATAAATATAAATAGTTATAAGATAAAATAGAAAATAAATTGATACTAATTTTATCTATTTTATTCTTTAAATTTTACTTTTCTTAAATTTTTTTATCACCATTTTTACTAAAGTTTATATATTTTTTTTGTTTGAGAAAATATTAGACTATTTTTGCTTCCATTGATTTTTTTTTAAATCCATCACTGAAATCAAGGATTCAACTCAAATAATATTTAATGATTCAATCTTAATTTTAAAAAATAATAACTGAGATAATTTTAAATATAAAAAATTGAAGGAACTAAAAACAAATTTCATCCTATTTATAAATTATTAATTGTGTTTAATAAAGTTGCATGTACTATTCCTTGGCAAATTTAAATAAATAATACAACTTAAATAAATAATTTGGAAAAAAGGATTGTTTTTAAAATAATTTGAAATCTGGGGTGTTTAAACACGTCTAATTTGGGCGTGACCACTTCCGTCACTAATTCGATCACTAATACTTTTTGCGACAGAATATTGCAGTTAGCGACCACTTTTTTTTTTAAATGTTTGCAACCACAGTATTCTGTCGTAAAAAGTGTTAGTGACTGTATTAGAGACCGAATTAGCATACGACTTTAAAATCAATTTTTTAATTTACAATATAATTTTTTTTCAATTTTTGAAATTAGTTTTGCGACCATAATATTGTGATTTTTTTAATTTTTTTAACTGAAATCGTTTAAAAATTTAAAGTATAATTCTAATTTTGGTAAATAGATATACCAAAAAAACATGACCTAATTTGGGCTACTTTTTTATTAACTTTGTTGTTTTGATAACTGAATTCCATAAAAATGGTATCTATTTTAATTTTACAAAGCATTAATTTTCATGAAAATAACTTGTGTCTAGATACACTTTTTGGGTTTTTGATTTTGGTTCAATTTTTTTTTTAAGATTTGAGTCAAAATTCAATTTAATCTGTTCAAATTTATTACTGCATATAATTTTAATTCACCCATGATTTTTTAAGTTGATGTTTTTATTTTTTACATCTTAATGTCTGCAAAAAAATTAGCCCAAATTAAGTGTACGATATGTCCTTCAAACGGTCATAACTTTTGATAGAAATGTTCGATCGAGATGTACTTTATGTCAAAACGCTCGAAATTAAGAGAAGTAATTAAAAAAATAGAAAATAACATTAAATTAACTAATTAAATAATTAAAAAAGTAGACTGTTTGAAAATTTTTGCTTTATTGAATCCTAAATCGTAATTTTGAGGCATTTAGAGACATTTTTTGGAAAAAATAGTTGACCAAATCTCCTTCGGCTTTCCTCTCTCAATTTCGAGTGTTTTGACACAAACTACGCATTCCTATCAAAAGTTATGATGGTTCGAAGTTCACTCAACCTACACATGCATAACACGTGTAGCTACTACGTGAAACACGCCTGAATTGAGCATGTTTAAACACGTCCAAATTGAACGTGTTTGACTACCCCAGATTTCAAATTATTTAAAAAATAGCCCATATTTTTGAATTATTTATTTAATTTATATTATTTATTTAAATTTGTGCTATTCCTTAATCATGATTTTATCAATATATTGTTATTTAATTTTTATATTTATTTTCCTTCCTTCTGTTAACAAAACAAACCAGGCAAGAATGAATATGGACGGATCCCTGAAATTCTGCGATAAAAAACGTATAAAACAAACAAACAGCTAACGAAGGATTGGAAGGGTATAAACTATAAAGTGGACGAATCACAACCAAAAAACGAAGAAACAGAAGCAGAGATATATGATGAATTTTGCAACAGAACCCTCTGCCTCACGCTTACCATTGTGATCTCCACTTCTTCGCTGTTTGTAACACGTTTCATGCAAGTTACTTCTTCTTCTTCTTGATTTTATGCTGCCCTTTTTCTTGGACACCCGTTGCTGGGAATTTCAATTTTCATTGGTTTTGTCAAATCGATTTTCCCAAAGCCACTCGCCAATTTTTTATTATTTTTTTTGCTTTGTTTTCGTTAATTCCTGCTTGTTCGTTGTTAAAGATTGAATCTTTCCTTTCAATTTTGAAACTTCTGATTATGGGGTATGTGTAGGTGCGATGAAGTGAAGTTTCTTTGCTGCAAAGAGTGCGAATTTGCAGCCTTTGGTCAGAGTTGCTCCGAGTGGTTGCTTCCCCTGGTACCCTCTTGTTCCAATCACATCTTTACCCCTTACTTGCAAACATTTCAAGATGTACAATATGATGCATTTTTATTGATAAACACTTATAATGAGCATTTTTTGTTGGGTTGGAAGAATCACAGTTTAACTGCATACAGCATAGTCTTGTTTTTTTTTTTTTTTTTTTAATACAAAACCCTGTATAACCATAAAAACGTGATAAGAAATAAATCTGGTTTCAACTTATGTTTAGTGATTGAAATCTTTATCTTGTTTTTCTTTTTCCATAATAAGGTTGCTTTACATTAATATGTTTTATGGTCATTTTGGTTATTTGGGACACTAGATAAATTGCTTTCTATAACACTTAAACGATTGGTTTGTTTGAACTTTGATGGGCATCAAAATCTAGGACCTAGTTGTTGCTTAGTTAAGTCTAATGAATTTGGGAAGTTGTCATTTTTAAGTGAGATATAGAAGCTATGGGATCTGGCGGTGCTGGAATTGGTGCATGAAAACAGAGCTTGTAGAATTAGTAGGACTTGCTACTAATTATAAAATAAATCTCAGGTACATAGGTTTATGGAAGTTATGAATAATGACCAAGCAATGAGCTTAAATGTGCTACACTAAAATTCTGATTGTGGTTTAGAGTTTAGACAGTGAATATATGTGATATATTATCAAGAAAATGAGGCCAGAAAGGACTGAGCTGCAGAAGGAGTATGACAAGTGTGTGTTTCTGAGTTGATGTGTGTGTTATTCTTTAAATTGAAAAGTTGTGTTGAGGCTCAAGGGTGGGTTTTAGCTGTCTAGGAGAAGCTCAGTTTTTGTTGACTTATATATTTAAATAATGGAAATGCCCTTATGTTTGCAGTTTATCACTTTGTGATTCTTGAATCACATTTAGTTTTTGATTTCATACCAAACAAAAAAAAATGTGAATTCCCTATAATCTCCTGGTCTACCTTTATTTATTATTAGCCTGTTTGAATAACCATTAAGTCAAACACTCAGCTACTGAATATATATATATGAAGACAAATATAATATAATTTTTTGCATTTGATAGTATCAGATTAATTCCCTCCCAGTACTTCCATCCCACAGTTTGCAACTTGTAAAATTACAGAGTCTGATCAATAATTTGTTTCAAGTAATATAAATGAAATTTTCTTGTCTGGTACAACAGAAATCTCCTTTTGGCACTTTATTTTCAAATACCTTGGTCTACTGAGGTTATTGAGTGCAGCAAATGCTGGCAGGTTCCCCGTCTTCTCATATGAGTTCGTCTGTCTCAACGTCTCAAGGAATATTTACAACTTCAAGAATTGGAAGTAGTGAATCCCCCAATAGTGGGGCCTCTTCTTCTTTTACCAGGCCTATGGCAGATATGAATGAAAATGAAGAAACAGTCTTGCTCTCAATATCATGGAATCAGGACTATGGTTGCTTTGCTGCTGGCACAAGTCATGGTTTTCGTATCTATAATTGTGAACCTTGCAAAGAAACTTTCAGACGTGATTTAAAAAGCGGTGGCTTTAAAATTGTAGAGATGCTGTTCCGCTGCAATATTCTAGCACTTGTTGGTGCTGTAGCTAATTCTCACTATCCACCAAATAAAGTTTTGATATGGGATGATCATCAGAGCAGGTGCATTGGTGAATTTACATTTAGGTCTGATGTTCGTGGAGTGAAATTAAGACGTGATCGAATTGTGGTTGTTCTTGAGCACAAGATATATGTTTATAACTTCACAGATTTGAAGCTTCTTCATGAGATTGAGACTCTGGCAAATCCTAGAGGGTTGTGCTGTCTTTCACACCATTCAAATACATTTGTTTTGGCTTGTCCAGGTCTTCACAAAGGACAGGTTCGAGTTGAACACTTCGGACTGAACATGACAAAATTGATCAATGCTCATGATTCTCAAATTGCATGCTTCACTCTGACATTGGATGGGCTACTTCTTGCAACTGCTAGTGTAAAGGGCACTTTAATTAGAATCTTCAATACAATGGATGGGTCTCGTTTACAAGAAGTACGTTACTACAAAGTGGATTTTATTGTTTAACTATTAATTTATCATGTCTAACTTCCTGCTTTGTATTTTTCTTTTTTGGGAATTTTAATTTTCATGTCTGCATAGTATAGTATGGATTGACTAAAAAATTAACTTTTTTCTTTTGTAACGCAGTTTTATTGAAAGGTTTCCATATTCCTCTTATGATTGATGAAAGTAGGAAAACAAAACAAACTATATTACTCTAGAATTAAACATCTTGTATTTGTATATAAGGTACATTCATTATTGTGAACCATTTATTGTTTTGTTTGCACACTCCCACTTGATCATTTTTAAATAAGACTGGGATATACCAATTTCCTTTGCAACTTTGGATATATCTGTACAATAATAATGTTTTAGCATGTTTTGTAGTTACTCTTATTTGTGTTGCTTATAAAAAGAAGCTTTTACGTCTTTATAGTCTTGGGTTGTACACAAAAATTCCAAAAGTTCTTTTTTCATAGGAATTATTCGGTTTGATTTTCTCGATCAAATTTCCTTCTTATTTTCATGTTCTATGATCCGTTTACTCTTGCTTGTAGGTAAGAAGAGGGGTAGATAGAGCTGAAATCAACAGTATAGCTTTGTCTCCAAATGTCCAGTGGTTGGCAGCATCAAGTGACAAAGGCACTGTTCATGTATTCAGCTTGAGAGTGAGAGTGTCTGGGGAGGATAGTGTGACTCAGCCAAATGCTGTTCAAGGGCCTGCACTGTTTCATCAGAATTCTTCATCTTCTTTAGATCCCTTGATTTCTCCAAATACTGGTGCCAACCCCAATTCATCATTATCTTTCATGAGAGGTAAGATCAATTTTCTTAAGTATTAAGCTGAGCAGTTGGAATTATCATTCATTCATTTTATCCAGTTTACTCATTTGAATACTTATCCAGTGATTTTTTAGAAGAGGAATGTTAGCAACACTCTCTCCAACACTCTGCAAAAGAGAGAAGGTCATTAAATGAGAAGTGGGACCCACCAAAAATTGTAATTTTCAATAAACTTCAACCAATAGTAAAGAGATTGTTACTGTTACGCCCCAACTAAAACCGGGGTCATTAACCTGCCTTAATTACTATCATTAACAAATAATCATCAGAGTTTAAGCAGTTCGGAAGCATAAGAATAAGGATGACATCATCAAATGTCACTAACATAGTCATTATACATTATAATATGGTGAATATACATAACGTCTGTGTCTAAGTACAAAATTGTACATAAATCTCCCCTCAAGGTACAAAATAAAACCACAGGCGAATACAAAACATTAGAGCCACAAGCTCAAGTCATCTAGGCCTAAGGTTTACAAATCAATAATGATTTCTGAAGGCTCTAACATCATCACAACAACCCCCTGAACATAATCCTCTACAGGATCATGGGCTAATTCTAACCCCATTACATATGGGTCACTGTTCATGCAAACCCTCAAAATCAAAATCAAACGGAGAAACTTGAGTTTCTTACCTCAATGGCGACAAAGAAGACCCAAGGACAACCTCCTCGAGCTCTGGTGTCCTTTCCACTCAATGGGTCTCAGCCACTCTCAAGTTCTCTGAACTTTTCTTTGGAGATTCCAAAGCTCACTCAAAAGGGGTTTCTCAAGAGAAAGGATAAATGATTCAAGTTTCCCATATGTTTCTCTCCCAAGAATAGGCCATAAGAAGGTGTTTTGGTCAAGATATATGGCTCTAGGAAGCTTGGGGATGTCAACAATGGAGGTCTAGGGCAGAAGGAGGAAGAAGACACCTTTTCTCCTCAGTTTTTCGCGTTTTGGGCTTTAAATAGTGGCCCTGCCCGACCTGTGGCGCTCTTAGCGCCAGCCTGGCGCCCCCAGCGCCACATTCCAGAACCTCTGGCGCCCCCAGCGCCGCATTTGGCGCCATCCGCGCCAGCTGGAAAACTTGGCTCCTCTAGCGTCACATCTGGCGCCCCAAGCATGAACCTCCAGAGCTCCCAGCGCAAACCTAGCGCTCCAGGCGCCACTTTCCGGAGACCATGGCGCCCCCAACGTGAACCTGGCGCTCCGGGCGCCACGTTCCAGTGCTCTGGCGCCATCAGCGCCGCAACCCTTACAGGGTTTTCTGCTAAATGCTCCCTTTTGGACAAACTAAAGCATGATTATATACCTTAATCACAGGGCTTAAAATTCAAGGTCTTACAGTTACTAGCATTTCTCTTTTTAAAATGATGATTTATAGGCCCTTTTATAGATTAGAAAACTTGATGGAATTACTAGATTCATTTCAAATCATGTATCTGAAGGTCTACTATTTTTTTATATAAGTGCTAGGTGTAAAATGTGATAGCACATTCATGAAAAAGGATCACCTCCCTCTCCACCTCCCCAGACTTGTGTGTGTGCATTCTCGTCCTGTTCTGATTGTTAATTGCTTTATGACACACAAAAAGCCAATTTCTTCAGCTCCATTAAATTTAACTTCAGATTTGCACAGGGGTATACTTTTTTGCACAAATCTACATGAAATCAATGGCTCTGCACATTAGTTATGCTTTTTTTGAGGGGTTATATATAACAGTTGTTGACATGGCATTATCCTTTTTAAGAATCAAATCCTCGTAAAGCATTGCTGTATTAACATAATCTTTTCTAACAGAACCCATATCTTTCAAGGATACAGGGTTTCTGTTCTTTAAATCTACTCATGGTTATGAAGCTTTTCTTTTAAGATGGGATATTGCACAATATTCATGGTACATGTTTTCTTTTATGCTTACAGTTTTTCCTTCACTATATTGTAGGATTTTTACCTAAATATTTTAGCTCAGAATGGTCATTTGCAAAGTTCCACTTGCGTGAAAACACTCCTTTCATTGTGGCATTTGGATCTCAGAACTCTGTGATAATTGTTGGTATGGATGGGAGGTATGTATATTATCATTGTCCTACTATTATTGTCAACTTGTCTGAGATATTGAATTTTTTATCTTCAAAATTTTCATATAAAGTTAAGATAAACATAATATCTTAGTGTGTTTGGAAAACCGTTGGAATGCACTTAAATTGTCAATGATACAATTTTCTCCTTCTCTGTTTGATGCTGGGGATCCAGGTAAGACTTATAAAGCAGAGACTCGAGTTTTAATTTAATAGTTGATATTTACTTATATATTTAAAGTATATTGTTTGTTAAAATGAGGGTGAGCCATGGCACAATCGTAAGGTTGCTGCCTTGTGACAGGATTGAATCTTAGAAACAATCTGTCCACTTGTAGGGGTAAGGTTGCATATATCTACCCTTCCCAAATCACACTAGGTGGGGACCTCATGCACCAAGTTGCCCTTTATTCTTTGTTAATTAGATTAACAAGTTCCACTTGATTTTGAAATTCTACAAAAAGCTATTTATGGAGTTAGTGGATTCTCACATATACACATATATAATCTACTTTCAAATACATTAATACAGGAGCTGCTTCTATACAATTATTGTTTCTTTTAATTTGTTTCCATACACTCTCTTCCCTCTTACTTTGAAGATTATCTAATGTTATGATTTCATTTGTGCCTAAAAATGAGATACGTAAATGTATAACTATTCAGTTTGTGTCACTTCTCTATCACTTATAACCTTGTCAAGATCACTTAAGGAACTTAGTTCTTGTCATTCTTGTCAACCTTACTCACAACCTCTGCTCTCTCTTTTTTCTTTGATATCAGTTTATTTAGTTCTCGCAATTCTTGTTAACCTCACTCGCAACCTTTCTCTTGTTTTATTTGATACCAGTTTCTACAAATGCAACTTTGATCAAGTACATGGGGGAGAGATGGTGCAACAGGAGTATGTTCGTTTCCTAAAATTTGAAAATAGGCCCAGATAAAAGAATTTCAAGTTGCTCAACATCCTTGCCAAGCAAGCAGCAAGCCATGTAAATATGTGTCCAGCACCAGCCAATAAAACTCTTCTCATTTTTTGTAAATATGATTCCCCTGTATTGGAGGATCTGGAGATACATTTTTTTGTATATCTTGTATATTTTGGGGGGAAAATAGGAATTAAAAAGGAGAAATATCGATAGCAACAGCTGCATCACAAATAAATCACTTACTGAATATCTCTTGCTTTTTATATCAAGTCGCATGGGATGTTTTGCTGGAGTATATTGTCATGTTACATGGCTACATTCATTCACATGTATATAGTTGCGTTTGGGACTCCTCAATAGTATTCCGTTTACTTGGATATGGTTTGATAATATAAAGAAACTGAAACTGGTATACTACCATACATTTTGTACAGAGTGTAAGTATTCCATTTGGTTAAGCAACCGTTGCTTAAATAAGTGTCCCTTGTATACAATCGTCACCTCAAATAACTCTAATGGTGCAACTTAATTATCGTTACTTTTTATTAAATTAACTAAAGTAACTCGTTAAAGATGTTCTAAAATCATTTGTCATCTCTAAAAGAGCAACTCTCAAGAGTTGTGTGTTGGACTGTGAATTGGTTATGATTTGTTACTAGGGAGTGACTTGTAAGAAGAAAAAAATGGAATCTTTAGAATTTTGGGATTTTGATCAGTATTGTTGCAATGATTTTAGTATTCGTCTTGTTTTTGGATAGGCACACTTCATTGTTCCTCTCCTCCGAATGGTTATAGCAATGATGATGATGCTTTATGTACCTCTATCCTTGATGCAGTGAAAAAAATGCATCAATTAGGTCATTTCCATTGATTGAAGTTAACACCATTAGCATTACAGATTTCGACGGTTTTCCTTTGCAATTAGTAGTGTTTTTTAGGCACTACATTTATAATTATTATGTACAAACTCATCCACTCTCCTTCGTCGGGCCTGGTCGATGGTCGTGTTCCTTCAACGGCAGAAAATAACAAACGTTCGCATCCATGATGCAAACCTAGGTTTGTGTCAGCATCATCCTTGAGATTGGTTCCTCCAACATCACCGCCTCCCTCATTGTCAGAATTTGAATCAATGACGAGGTCCTGACCACCATCCCCCTCTGCCCCGCTCATCCTCCCCGTCGTCAAGTCACTCTCCAATGCGTCGCTTCCAACCTCCAACAGCGGCAATGGCGGTGTAGAAATAGCAGTACCTTCTTTGGTGGAGGATCTGTGGTTTCAGATCTAGGATTGTATGGTGGTGGTTAGTTGGGTGTTGTGGTGGCGCGGCATGATGGCGGGTGGTGGATCTGGGTGGGTGTCAAAACCTGGGTGTTGGTGACGGATCTGGGTGGGGTTGTGCGGAAGGTGTCGCGTTGGAGCAAACAGCTTCGAAACATTGTATAGAAAAACTCGCGTAAGCAGGTACTAAAACTTGAAAAAAGAAAATCAATCTTAGCACCAACGTAAAGATTCCATATAACAATGTGAGGGCTTCAAGGGTAATATTTTTTCACATAATTTGACAATTATTGCTCCTTTTATTTTGTTTCCGGAAACTAACATATCTTGGTTGCTAATATAAGCCTTCAATCCTTGTGTGCTCAGAACAAATTATTCAACCATACAGCATAATTTTGGCAGGATCAGAGCTTAGATCTTGTAGGTTTCTCATCAAAAACAATCATCACCTTCCCAATAACTTTCCTATCTTTGATGGCAGAAAAGGCAAGGTTGGCCTGCAAAGATAAGAAACTGTTCACACCAGATTGTACTGGCCCCCATTAAAATTAAGAATGTATGAAGCACAGAAATAGACAATGAGGCAAGTTGCAAGTGATACAAATTTATATATATAAATGATAAATTCAACCAATGCATGAAAATGATTTAAGGGAAAAATGTGTTTTTAGTCTTTATACTTTCGGTCAAACATAGTCAAAGACCCTTTACTTTCATATCGATGAATTTGGTTCTCAAACTTTAAAAACATGTGGGTTTAGTTTCTCCTCTCTAAGAACTCATCATGTTTTTTTAAAGTTTCACCTCCTCTCTTGATTTTAGCCTAGCTTAATACTTTTTTAAAGATTTAACCTCAAACTAAATGACCCAGTGACCAAGTCTCTTTTCAATAACTATACTACAATCTCTGATGGTGTCTCAGTATAAGTGTATAAAAGGCAAATCTCATGACAACATAATTCCATTTCACGAGTCATATAACACTGAAACGAGCATCACAACAACTGTTGTTTGAAAGAGTAGCATTAAACCAGCGCTCAAACCACAATACTGTTGAACCTGATTACTTGAATATGGCCACTAAATATGTTGATTTAGGTATAGTAAATAGTGAATACTTCCTTTTATAGGGTTACAGCAGCAGTAAAATCTCTTTAAAATAAATGGTTAAGTCTTGGAATATGTATAGAATTAGAGAAAAGATAAAGAGAGACACAAATTAGTAAAAAAGTTTTAACAAAGAAATTCCTGACCTCTGACAAGGGGTAAGAATGAGAAATATGGATGGAAATCAAGCCTCTTGCCAACCAAGACAGTAGCTCCTTGAGTGAATCTTCGAGAACACCTGGGCGGTGTATTTTATAGCTACCCCAGTAAAGGCCATGCACTGTCCAATTCTGGTACAATAATTTTTAATAATAGCAATCATAACCCAGAAATCATAACCAAAAACTTATACCAGCTATGGCAGAATTAATGTGAATGTAATGCAGGCAGCAAAAACCCAAGAAATAAGTTTAGAGATCCAAAGTTCTTGGGTTTAAGGGATCCAACCAATGTGGCAACCAATTATTTCTTGCACTCATTTGTGCTTACCCCACATCCCTTTCCAATTAATTTCAAATTATGTCTTGCACAATGTGATTACAGATTTAAGTTTATGTGAATAAAGCCTGATCAGATCAAGCAACAACCATAAAAGAATTTAGCAATAAAGCAAATTAGGTTAGACAAGATAAATTCATGGTGAAACATCATTCATGCCGTACCTTAACAAGAGCTATGTTAGCAGGGATTACAGGAATTTCTCCACTCGCAAACCCAATTATGAGAATGTGAGCTCCCCATTTCAGAAGCCGCAAAGATTCTTTGGTGAGCTTGCCTCCAACTGGGTCATACAGGACATCAATCCCCTTGAGCTTTCTAGCCTGAAGGAACTGTTTGATACTCTGAGTAACATTTTCATTACCCAAGTCCACCACATGATCAACACCAAGATATTTCAAGAGCTGCACCTTTTCAACTCCCCTGACACCAGATCATGCAAAACCAAACAAAAAGACTCAACTCCAAGGGATATACTTGTTTGTATCACTGTTAGACCACATCAAAAGTTAATACAACATGAGACAAGGATAAAGGATTCACATTCAACATACCTCAGAAAGTGTAATCCAGCTAAAACAAAAACACCCTAAGCAGATGGGGATAACTAGTAATGTCATCATGTCATTATGCAGTCATTATGCATATGCAACCCATATATTAAAAAAGTAAAAACAATTCACTACCGAGCAACAGCAATGACAATGGCCCCACATGCTTTTCCAATTTGCACAGCAGCAAGTCCCACACCTCCAGCTGCACCCAAAACCAACAATACCTACAAACACAATTCCACAACCCACTTAACCACACAGAGACAGAACAATAAGCATTACCATACATGCACACTCACACTCCAGTCTCAGAAGAGGGAGGGAGAGGGGGGGGGACTGATTCACACTAACTTACTTAACCACATTTAATGTACCAATCTTAATTAAAAACTATTTTTTTTCTCAACTTACCCTTCATTGGAAAATATATCAAGAATAAGAGTCATTGGAGCTAAAACCACCTAATTAAATAAAGGACATTTTAGAGATATTAAATGGATTCACACTAACTTCGAAAGTTAGTTAACCATATTTAATTGTACCAATCTCAAAAACTTTTTTTTTTCCAACTTACCCTTCATTGGAACATATATCAAGACTAAGATTCATTGGAGGTAAAACCACCTCAATTAAATAAAGGGCATTTTAGAGATATTAACATTAAATAAGGTAAAATTAGTTGAAATTAGCATATATTTGAGACCAACAAAAGGTGATTTTTCTTTTCTTCTTATATATTTGAGACCAACAAAAGGTGATTTTTTCTTCTTCTTATATATTTGAGACCAGAGGGAGTACCCAACAAGAAGTGAATCAAATTCAAAGCATAGATACATACACACATACCTGACCGGAGCTCAATTGGGCCCTATGAACAAGTGCTACATGAGAAGTGCCAGACGCCACAGCAAGTGCCCCAGCAGCAACAAGATCACAACCTTGGGGCACTGGAAACCTTAAAAGCCAACAACTTTACATTTAGAAATTCTAAAAAAAAGGATAAATAATCAAATAAGTCTCCGGATTCAAATTTTGTTTTTAACTGCGCAAAAAGTGCCACTAATTAGTCTACATATAATTTAATAACAATTTGATTCCTAAACTTTGCTACTTACTGAGAAAATAGTCTCACAAATTTAGGACTAATTTATGGCACTTTTTGCAGATCATACTTTCCGGAGAAATTTGGCTATTTACCCTAAAAAAGCATTAAAAGGTACTAGCAGGAGCGGATTCTCACAACTGGGACTCGTCAACGACGATGAACTGAGCGAAGGAGCCGAGGCCGGCGAAGGAGCAAACGGCGTCGCCGACTCGGAAGTTGGAAACTTAGGGTCCAACGGCGTCGACGAAGCCGGAAAAATCCGAACCGGGAATGAAGGGCAAGGAGGGTTTCTCTTGGTACTTGCCCAGTATCTGCAAGTAGTTGGCGAAGTTCAAGCTTGTGGCTTTGATTCTCACTCTTACTGCAGTGGGAGAATCGAGTTGGGGAATTGGGTGATTCTTTGACAGAACTATTGGGCTATCATCGTTGTCTTCCAAAGATACCGTTGGATCACCCAGTTTTCTGCACAACAGTGCCTCCAATTTTTTTTCTCTGTTTTTGTTGTCTTGGATTTACCAGACGACTATTTCATGTATAAAAAAACTAAGAACAATATCTGTTGATAAGTTGTGAAGAGTTGAACCATAGATAATCTCTTAACCATCCCATCAAATAGGTAGAAGATTCATTAATCTGTGAAATATTATCCTGCCACAGTGTAATGTGTTTCTAATGCCAATAAAAAGTAACCCATCGCAATACCGTCTCGTCCCGGGCCATCCCAAGGAAAATTATAACCAATTTTTATTTGGCATTAACTTAGAACACGTGCATCCAAAGCATCCTTTACTAAGGTCAACGAGCTTAAAATCTGATTTTCATCAAATCTTTTAATAAATGAGTTAAAGAAACATCCAACAGAATGAATTATTGTAAAAAATATTTTAAGATCGGCGTATTGTTCTTGTATAAGAATGAATGTTCTTTCTTTTTTTATCTTTTTAATATCTCAAAATAAAATTTATCAATAAAAAAATAGAAAAGATGTTTAGAAATCTTTAATTATATTTAACACTATGAAATTTATCAAAAAATATTTTAAAATTCTAATTTAAGATCTATCACTAAAAATATTAAAACAAAAATACGAAAATAACCTCAAGGAAATATACAAATAAAAACAAAAAAGATATAATAATTAGTAATAATTATATATTAAAAAATATTTATCAGAAACGTGTCCTATTCATAATTGAAGTTATGGTAGATTTCATAATTAAAGTTAATTAAAAGAAAGAAAGAAAAAAACTTAATTTCTATACGACGAAAATTTTAGGATCTTGTTATAGAACACTGATTAAAAAAAATAAGAATATTTATTTTAAAATTCATGAAAGCATACAAAAATTACAAACAACATAATTTTATATATTTCAATAAAAAATAATTTTTTAACCGGTGTCCTTAATGTCCTATCGGTTATCATTTGCTAAAATTTTATACTGTGAAGTGTGAGCTAATGATAAAACTATACAAAATTATGGTTAAAGTTAACAAAATTATTATTGAACGATAATATAAAAACTGCATGAATCATTTAATCCAAAAGGAATTTATGGCATTTTCCTTAAATTAATTAAATATCTTGTTTCTGGGCAAAACCTTAGTTAGTGTCGTACCATCAGCTTTCCGTGGCACTGTTGATTACTTATTTCAGTGTTGCTGGTAGTTGTATTGTAGTATTATATCCGTTTTGTAAAGCATAAAGCTTTAAGCTGATAGGAAATTTGAGGAGCGATTGGGGTGAGATGATGATGATGGTAAGGATAGGGATGTTTTATGGGGAACTGGGTTCTTCTACTCTTTGTTTATCCCATCGCTGCAATAACTCTACACTTTCACATATACACAAACATCCCTCTCCTCTAATATCTCCAAACTATGCTGCTACTCACACTCACAACAAACGATTAGTTGCTTCGGCTTCTTCAGCTCCATCAGTTAGCGGTTCAGGTGCTGAATATTCCGGTATATTATATCTCTTCAATACTTCACCATGTTCTCATTTCTGTTTTTCTTTTTTGCTTTCTTTTATGTAATTTAATGTTTATTTTCAGTACCCTTAAGGGGTTGTTGCCTTTCTTTTCCTTATTCTTTTTATTTGATGGGAAGAAATATCAATGAATTAGGACTTAGGAGAGAAGAAGAAAAAGGCCTACATAAGTCCTCTAATTTTCTGTATTTTTTATTCTAGTTCCTAGAACATACTAGTAATAATAAAAGGGGATGAAAATTTGTCAATTGAGATTTCTATTCTTTTAATTAGGGAAAAGTCATTATGGTTGTTAGGTTACTTACACAAGTGCATTATGTTGAACCCATTTCTTCAGAGCAGATGGTGGATGTGGGAGCAAAAAAGAAAAAGAAGGGTGTAGCAGGCATAGATCAGGACGAATTAGTGGATCCAAAGCTTTTAGCTGATCTAGACAGTTGTTTTTGTGAGTTCAAAGGAGTGCATATACACCACAAGATATGTGATGCCGAATCAAAAGCACAAAGCACACCCCAGAGTCGGACTGTTTCTCATCAAATCAAGAAGCTAGGTTATCCTATGATTTTGTTACATGGATTTGGTGCCTCGGTTTTCTCATGGAAACAGGTTATGAAGCCGTTGGCCGAGGTTGCTGGTTCAAAAGTTCTTGCTTTTGATAGGCCAGCCTTTGGATTGACATCAAGGGTAAATTTATCTAGGCATCCTTCTTCAGAAACGGAAGACACAAAACCTCTAAATGCATACTCAATGGCATTTTCCGTGCTTGCTACCCTGCACTTCATTAAATTACTAAATGCTCAGAAGGTGATTTTAGTGGGGTATGTGAATATTCTATCTTCTGTTTGTTAAGTCCTTTATTTTTCTCAGTTATCAGGCAGTTTTCAACAAAACGAATAAAGCATACTTCCCACTGTATTATAAGATGACAACTGCATAGGTGATTATAAGTTGCATTCCTGCATCTGGATATGTATTTGTTTGAATATCTTACATAAGTTACATTTCTAAATTGCTGTGTTAATGTGATTGTCATTTTTCAAATTATAAATGTTATGGTATACAAAATCAGAAATTAGTAACATGAATGCTCCCCTAGGCAAATAAAACTTACATATATTTCTAGTGATGTTTTCCTTTTTTCAGATCTTAACCTCTGTCCATTGAAGCAGATCTTAGTATAGATTATTAACAATGTAAATAAAGATATTCTTATATGCCTCTGCACCATAGTCCCTTTTCTAGAAGCTGAGATGTCCCCATAATGACATGCCAGGCACTCAGCTGGTTCACTTGTAGCAGTTAATACTTATTTTGAAGCTCCGGAACGTGTTGCTGCTCTGATTCTAGTTGCCCCAGCAATTTTTGCCCCACTTACTACACGGAAAGTTGTTAAAGAAAATCAATCAGGACATGATAACCAAACGAAAGAAGACAACAGTTCCATCAGAAAAAGTCCAATTTTGGGGCTTTACAAGATGTTGTCCAAGACTACCAAGTACATTGCAGAGGCAATAACACAGATGATGAAGTGGACAATAGATATCCTCAACTTTTGGTACAGGAAATTGTTATCAGCTATCCTGCGTTCTTCCCTTGCTATAATGCTGGTAATAAAATTGTTCATGGTAATGCAGTATCAATATTGAATTGAGTTATCACAACCTTGTTGGTTCAATATTTATTGGGAAAAAAAATTTGTTGGCTCAAACACAACTACATTGAACTTGTGAAAAACATTCCAAGGAGCTGTTAACCCATGTAATTCCTTTTCACCAATTTTTATTTTAATAATTCATAAATTGAATGTAAATTTGATGTACATATATATATATATAGTAAGCTACACAAATAAAATCTGGTTAGATTGTTTCTTGTTAGATGACTCTTTTGCATATTTTGGCTTTTGTGTTTATTAGTTAGACTGTAGTTCTTAGACTGACATGATCAATAATTTGGGATGAGTCATGCCCACTGGACTGATGGCCCTTTTCTTCACATGAATCTCAGGTAAGAATGGCAATTGATAAGTTCGGTACTACTGCAGTTCGAAATGCATGGTATGACCCAAAGCAGGTTGCTGAGCATGTCCTTAATGGTTATATAAAGGTAATCTCACTGTGATTTCCTATTTTCTTATTTATCTCTATTTTTTATTTTTTTTATTTCTGTCATACTCAAATGGCTAGTTCTCAACTGGTTGTTAGCACTAAATGCAGCCTTTAAGGATTAAGGATTGGGATAGGGCACTGGTGGAATACACTGCAGCAATGCTTCTGGATGAGGAATCTAAAACAAAGCCATCACTTTCTAAAAGGCTTCATGAAATATCATGTCCTGGTAATGTCACTAATCCTACATGTACCCCCTTTCATTTGCTTTTGTTTTTTTCCTTGTCCTTGGCCGTTTTTGTCTTTGAATTCCTGATTACTAAGACATGTTAGATTGCCAGTATGCAGTGAGTTTTGGCAGTCAATGAATAGGTTAGCTGGTCTATGCTTTCACTAGAGATTAATCAAGATGGAGTGCGGCTCAATGGCTCGCACCTTATTTATTCTCTGTTCAATCCACTTGATACTTCTGTGTTAAAATCAAATTTGGATCATTAGAATGTTAAGTTGAAAGAATCTAACTGCTAAGTGTCAATCATTGTTACTAGAGAATTTCTATAAACTGGGAAAATCAATTAGCACATAGTTTTGATTTATTGATGTGTTATTGTTCCCATATTCATGTTGAATGATGTTAATCTTTCCAGTAGCAATCTAAAGCTGCTTGATAGCTGAGTTGAATATTGAGCATAATTGGTGATGGTTGTTTGAATAAGCAGTTCTGATTGTAACTGGTGATACTGATCGAATAGTCCCTTCATGGAATGCTGAGAGACTTTCACGAGTCATACCGGGAGCATCGTTTGAAGTAATTAAGCAATGTGGCCATCTGCCCCATGAAGAAAAAGTGGAGGAGTTCATTTCAATTGTTGAAAACTTCCTAAGGAGATTAGTGAGTGACTCAAACGAACAATATCTACAAGAAGCAACTGCATAGAAGATATAATATAAGCAGACGCTAATGCAGTTTGATAAAATGGACAAAATTCATTGAAGGCAGATTGATGCACACACGTTAAATTCATCAAGCTCGATGATCTCTATCTAGAAGTTGGAAAAATGCTGATAAGCAATAACCTGTAACTCATTGTTACACTATTACTTCTAGCTTGCTATAGTACTTGAAGATATCCTCTTTATGTTTACCTGAATGAATGATCTGTAACTACGTTCATATCATAGGCCATTGAACAGATGTAAAAAGACTTATCATTTAACAAGTGATCTCTAAATTATATATTTGATGTTGGGATATGGATAACTGCAGGCATTGCAGTTCATGATCGAGCCATTCAATTTTTTGATTGCAGTTTTTCTTTTAATTTAATATACAATAAAACATATTAATAGACTGGATCTCGTGCAGTTCATGATCCATAATTTTGATATTAAGCTACTTTTTTTCTTTTGTGTCAAAAATGCTATTAAAGAGGACAAGTTCTCACTGAAATAAAATATGGCCAGTTACAAAGAAAAGTAGTAAACAACTTTATCTTTCAGCCCTATCGAAGAAACTCAGCATTTTTTTATATCAGAATTACACTTTAAGAATGTGGAAGTGGAACCCATATACAATGACATGTAGGCTTTGCTGGTACGCTGTGTGAGCCAAATATAATTACTTAAAGCCGATCAATGCTTGTTCAGAAAGGAGGATCCATTTCTAGGTTGAAACCAGAATCTCCGAGGTCCGGAGGAACATCAAATCCTGACATGAAGTCATCACCAAATATTATAGCACCTGCAGCGAGTGCTACAGCACCTAACCCCATTGCAACTCCTGCAGGTACCCTTTGACCGGGGGCTGTCTTGGATGTTGACATCTCTGTGTAGCTTGGAGACAAGCCATCATTTCTTGGGAGAAAAGTGGGAATATAGCCAACATTTGATGGTGGGGGTGGGGGTGGTGGAGTAGGCGTTATTGTTCTAGGCAGTAGATAGCTTGGTCCAGCCACCTCATGGTAGCTTGTTTCACCCTCCTCATGGTAGCTTGCTTCACCCACATATGGATCATAATAGTTTGTAGTGGTGAATGGTAGTGAATGGTAGTCTGGGACGTTTGTTTGTACATGATCTTTTTCTGGCTGGTGAATTGAAACTTGAGGCTTCTGTGGATAGGCTTGCCTTATTCCTTCCTCTATGGTCAATCGAGTACCATCCCCATCATCTAAGAGCAAAATTCCTTCCTTATTACCTAAAGAACAAATTTACAGCACCAGATAATGTCAAGAACTTTCCAAAAAAGGCTGTTAAACTTAAAGCATACTTCTCAACTTCCTATCAATCTAGGCAACCCATTGTAAGTATACTGAAATAAGAGCTCCCTGAAAGCAGAGAAACAACATATGACTGTAAATGAAGAGGAGCTACATTAATAGGTTGTGAAATATGAACTGATCATATACCTGATTGGGAATTTGGCTCTTTCTTTTCGTTGGAAATGTGAATCAAAATATCAATGCAACCTCTTGGTTTGCTGGATTTCTTCTTTCGTAATTGGTAGCTTCCAATTTCCTGTTGCCTTGACTTTGACCCCTCAGAATTCTTTACCTTCATGACAAGAAACTCTCTGAGAAAAACCTTAGCTGATCCATGAAGCTTTTCTGTGAAGAATACAGGGTCTATACTGTAAACTTCCACGTTCAGTGCCAAATCTTGGATGTTTGACGCCGAGTCATGAACAGGAATGACAAACTTGGCTCTCCATACAGGATTTGCACTTCCTTAATCAACAACTTTGGTGCAATATTTGCTGTTATGATCAATCCACCCAACAGCAAACCATTGGCGCTTCCAAAGTGTGGTTCAAAGCTGGAGTCCATGTGCAGATATCAAGCAGACCTCCACCCATATAATCCCCATAGAAAGTGTAGGAAAGAAAAAAACGAGATGTTCAACGGATGATGTCTCCTGTAGGATTCTTTAGATAAGAGTTGGGCAGGAAAAGAAATGAATGTGTTTTACGTTTCAAGGTATACTTTACTTTGATATCAGAAAACTTTTTATACCAAAACTCCGTATGGGGGTACCCTCATGGCTCATGTTCAAGTTACTAACATTTTTCCCCCTTGTTAAGTGTATCCCCGAGAGACAAGAATCTTCTACACTAGTATTAGGTGGGCTTATGCAAAGGTAAAAAGTTAAAACTTTGTACCTCAGAAAAATAAGGAATAGAGTGCAAACACCTTTACAATAGTTCTCTAAAGATTTTTTTTTTTTTTTTATATAACAAATTTGTCTCTCAAAGGTACAAAATCCGTTATCAAATTTAACCTTATTTGTCACACTACTTTAGTCTTTTATGAAGATACATTTTACACGGATTGACGTGAAGACAAATCTTTAGACAGACAATTTTGGCAGTTTACTCTATATTCGGACGTCCTCTGCACAAAAAATGTGTTCTTCCATAAGCCACAACTTTTCCCACGTTTACACTGAAAGCATGGGGAGAAAACCTTGCAATTACAAGTTTTACCTATCTATCAGTTGAATTTACATATACAATGAATGACTTAAAAAATGCCAATGTCGAGCCTCCTCTAGCTGATCAAGAAACAATATTGTTCCTTATTGTTTATACGATGCAGCTTGTCCCTATTCCTTGAAGATTCGTAGGAGGGTTCCTCAATAAGAGGTGGAATCAACAATACCTTTCAGCCTGCACGTGTAACTGTCTATTCACCTTCCTGGGTTGTTAATGGAGCAGTTCTCCTGTACATCATGGTAGTAGAGCTCAAAATGTCGTTTCCAAATCCACACGCCTCAACAAAACAAGCTGACAAAAGTTAAGAACATAATGTGCTGTCCACAAAGGTATAAGATCAGGCACTCTAGAGGACAATAAACAATAACAAGATTTGTAAAGGGCTGCTATGTCATAGATGTCTCTATTTGTAAGCATTCTGCAAAAGGAAGAAATCATATTAGGACATTTAAGATTTATGTGTCTATCTGTAATGGAAAAAAATAGCAAACATCATTATACTACAAAAGGTCTATCTATGGCCAAGAAAAAGTAAAATGATAACAGCATGTGATCAATCATTAGTCGTATGACTTTCTACGAAGGTATGGTATAACTATGTAAAGTAGTTATTATAAAAGTATGACTAGCAACTAATCAGAAATCATTGTTAGTTTGATTTTTAATAATTATTGTAAAAGTCAACAAATTTATGATCATTTGTGATTGGATGACAATGTAAAATGCTCCATAGTCTTTCTATTTACTCTTTTTTATATTATTCTTCAATCAAAATTGAAATTTGACCTCAATAACCTATGGTGGTCTCTACCGAAAAGAAACTCTAATTCTAATTGAAAAGTTGCTTCAAAATTACCTAAGTAACTTCAACTAAGTTTTATTTTATCCATTCAAAACAAAACTCTATATCTTCAACAACTAAAACATGACAATAACTTCACATGACTAAGAGTTAAGTCTCATCAACAAGTGCTCTATATATTGCATATATACCTGAAGATCTTTTTTAACTATCATCTGACCACGTGGCGTGGGTCGGTGGAAACGTAAATTGGGAAAGGTGGTGGTTTTGATGATAGCTTGTTCGTCTTCTCTAGCTGGGAGCTTTTGCTGGTTCTTCGCCTAACGCATTTCAATTCCATGGATTTTGAACCGAAACCCTCTATCACGTGTTTCTTCAACTGTAACTGTGTCTAGGTTTGTGCTGCGACTCTCATTATTGCCACCATTGCTCTTTCTCTGTGGTTGGACAACGCAAGAAGTTTGGAATGGATAATGAAACTGGATTTGCTTGCTACCTTTTTTTGCAATGCCAGGCGGGACTCTAAATTCCACCAATGCTTGATTTTTTGTCTTTTTTATTTCTTTACTAGGATATTTAATTAATTTATTGTATTACACTTTCAAATGTCACATTTTCAATGTTGCAAAATTTCCAGTTATTTAGGTTGGGCTTGCTTGCTAATCAGGAAATTTTGTTAATGGTCGCTGATCAGTCTTTAGGATAGTAGGTTATGACATAAAAAATTATACAGTATAATTTTTACTTTTTATTTTAATAATTTTATTAATATTTTTCAACTCAATTTTTATGTATATAACTTTTTTCTTTCTAAGTTTAAGTGAAGTTGTTTTAAAATTGTGAGATGATTAAATTATTTTAGATTAATATATTAAAATTTGAAGATTAACTCCACTACTAAAGAAGTTCATGATTTTTTAATTGAGTAAGGATTTTTATTTGGTAGTTTGATATATTAATATTCTAAAAAAGTTTTTTAATCATTAATATAGTATTGATAATAGTCAACAATGTCTTTAATATTTTTTATGTTAATATATTGTACCATTGAATTCTTTTATCCTACGTCAGATATCATATGTTTCTCAATCCATTGTATTAGAGATTAATCTCCCTCATGATATATGACCATTCGACCAAGAAAAATTCACACAAAGTATAAATCAAATATAAATTTTTCTTCTAAATAGATCGTTTTTAACTACTATTGAATATGAAGACAGATATATAAATAAATATATAAACATAAATTATGAGTATATTGGAAATATATGGGATTAAGATGTGTAACTTGTATATCTAAAGAAAAAATGTGTTACTTTTATTTATTGGTCTAAATTATGAATTGTTTGATTTGACTTATGAATTGTTTAGTTTGATAGCAAAGCAGGAAAAGCAATTATAAAATAAAGAAGGGAAATAAAATAAATATAATTTTTGTTCAAGATATAAGGGAAGATAACAATTAAAAGAAAGAAAAAATTGTTCTTTAGTTTTTCATCTTATCACATTCAATTCAAATATGTGGAATAGATCAAAATTCCTCCAGTCCTGTCTAATCAAACTCTACATTAAGACCAATTAAGACTAACTCTCTTTTGTGATATTGGATGTTACTTTCCTCAAATTTATATATAACATATTTCGCATTATTTTCATTATTTCAAGTCTATTCATCTAAGTTTTATTTTCTCTCATTAACATGTGTCACCTTTGGTAACTATTGATATATATAAAATCTTTGTTATTTAATTTATCTATTGATAATAATTCTCGGTTTCTTAGATATCATTTAACCTTATCTAGTTGAAAAAAATTAGATTGACCATGCCAGAGAACATATAAACTATTAAGGAGTTATAAAGTTAGTTACAAAATCAAGAAACCTAAGTTGACACTATTATGCATGATCTAGCATGATATTGAAAGTATCATTGCCTATTTATGAAATATGTCCTCTAATGACATTATAATTGTTCATGTATTTTGTAAGGGTGACATGTATAGTGTCACATATATGAAATAAATAGTGTGTTTTGCACCTTAATCACATGCAAGAAAGATTTGGAACCTTCTCACTTTGGACTAGTGGATCGAAAAGTCATGCGTCTTTTCCAAACCTGGGATGGTTATATGTGATAAGCATTTAAACTTAATTAGTCATATCCTTAAAACATCTCCAACCAACAAACTCATCAAAGTTTATCTTCTACTTTTCAATAATATTTCACACTTTCTTATAATGACACATCACATTTTTTTTACTTTAAATTACTCAATCAAAATTTTACTCCAACTAAAAAACTCATTAAAGTTTCTTAAATAGATCCCACAAAATAAAACTCCAGTTTTCCAACTATACAATATTTTAATAATACTTTTGTAGCATGGACCCACAAAATCATAAGAGAAACGGGTTCTCTGTTCAGCTACCCAATCTTAAAATTGGGACCCACATGGTTTGCTCCAACAGTGAAAATTATTTTCTTGTGTTTTCTTTATGTGTGCGTCTGGGAAACATCTACTGATGGAGTTGCTCTTACAGTTAGGAAGATTGATTTGTCAGCTCAATCGGCTAGTATGCAAATTCAGTCAAACAGTAACTTTTCAAGTAAAGAATCTAATATTTGAAGGACTATTCCATCAAATATTGAAGCTAAATGGTGAGTGTTTTATTAACTATGTCTATATTTTATGAGTAAAAATATATAAATATTTTATTATTTTCAACATTTCATCAATATTTTTTATTTTTTTATTTTTATTTTTTTTCTAGATGTCGCATGTGGTGTAGGGTGTCTACTAAAAAAATTTCATATTTTATCGAGGTAGCTCCTCAAGCGTCAAATTGAAAGGTATAGGTGCTTGTTTTACTGTCCATCTTTTGTCGGTCTACAGATAAATCATTATTGCAACATCTGATCTGTATTTTCTTCGTCTTATGCTTGAATGCCGCCACTGATACGATTCGCCTAGCTAGCTTGGACACTTGGTGTATATTATATATATATACTAGATTACTAGCTATAACTTAATTATAAATATATACGTACATCTAAAAGCAAAGGATTTAAGTCAAGAAGAAACTCTTCTGTAACCTAAGCAATAGTTTTATGTCTACAATACACATACATATGTAAAATCTGTGTCATAAAAAAAAAAAAACTGAATGCTTGCAGTTAATTAAAGTTTATTTGTGTCATCAGCTACGAGCCGGTCAAATCTTCTGAATGATAATATATACACCATGTCCCGGTTCTACAATCATTCTATATGCCGGGGAATGCCTATAACTCGGAGACAGAGAGAAGCTAAACTTGGAGATGATAAGTGCTAGCACAACCTTCAATTGAACCATTGCAAAGTTCTTTCCCAAGCACAAGCGAGTACCCAATCCAAATGGCACATAAGCATGTTGAAACTTGCAAGCCTTGGAGACACCTTCACTGAACCTTTCTGGTTTAAACTCATTTGCATCTGGTCCCCAAATATCAGGATCTCTGTGCAGTGTTGGGATCAGAGTCCATAAACAAACTCCTTTGGGAACATTGAGGTTTCCAATTTGGATATCTTCGTATGCCTCCCTTGAAACAAAGGCTGCTGGTGGGTATAAACGTAGCACTTCTTTAATCACCATTGTCACCTGTAAACAGTAATCAACCAGAATGAAAAGGGTTTATAAATTGTCAAAAGATGTGAACTCAAGTGGGATTTGTGTCGAGTTCTTCCTCCTTTAGAGAGAGAGAGAGTATATATGTACGTAGGGAGGAAGAAAAATTTAACATGATAAGGTTATGTTCATAACTTGTGTTTATCTCTTTCTTAGTAAAATATAAATAGACACATTAAAAAAAAAAAAAAAAAAACATGTTTAACAATTTGACTTGACTTGACTTAACCTCTATTAACAAATATACATGTTTGATTTGTGTTAGGTACTGGTACAGAAAAGAAAAGAGAACGAAAGTTTTATTCACCACACAATTCTTGCTTACACTGTGACTTCGAGGGTCACCACCTCCTAAAGAATTCCCCCCCTCTCTGATCCCCTCTCAGTGATCCCCTTTATACATTTCTCTCTCCCCTCTTAGTTATAACTAACCCAGCTTAGTTATACTAACAATTAAATTGCTATCTAAACCCTCTTTCATAAGTTTGACCCCACCTCCTATCAATACCCTCCCCTTGAAGCTGGACCTTGTCCCCAAGGTCCATTTCAGGAAATACCCTCTGTAATTCTTCAGCCAACTCCCAGCTATTTTCATGGTGAGGTAGATCTCTCCACTTAATCAACACTTCTTG
>PYAF01003243.1:1243964-1292309 GCA_007407185.1 Glycine tomentella
GCCACGGTCGCGCCTCCAATTCCTTTGCGCCGCGGTTCTGGTTTTTTGTTTCCGCCGTCGGTCCGCGCTCCTCCCTCGTCGGCGGTTCCAACGTCGCCACCAACTTCTGCAAGATTCGTTCGATTCCATCCAACCGGGTTTCCATCTTGACCCGGTTGGCTTCTGTTGCGCTCCGATAAGCCTCCATGGCTTCGCGGTCAATCTCCCTTGCCTCGCGCGTCTCTTCCGGCGCTCTCTCCATCACGTCAATTCGAGCATCCATCTTATTGTTATTTTTAGTACCCATTCACCTCACAGGCTCCAGGAGTGGAGCTCTGATACCAGTGTTAGGTACTAGTACAGAAAAGAAAAGAGAACGAAAGTTTTATTCACCACACAATTCTTGCTTACACTGTGACTTCGAGGGTCACCACCTCCTAAAGAATTCCCCCCCTCTCTGATCCCCTCTCAGTGATCCCCTTTATACATTTCTCTCTCCCCTCTTAGTTATAACTAACTCAGCTTAGTTATACTAACAATTAAATTGCTATCTAAACCCTCTTTCATAAGTTTGACCCCACCTCCTATCAATTTGCCGTTGCAAAATTACGTTTGAGGCAAAAATAATTTTGCCAACGGATCAACATCATTGTTTTTGCGTTCATTTTATTTTTGTCTTGTTGAATTTGCATTGAAACACGTGTCGCAGCATTTCCAACTGCAAATCAAACATATACATATACATGTTTGTTTTGCAGTTGCAAAATTACGTTTGAGTCAAAAGTAATTTTGTCAACCGATCAACACCCTTGCTTTTCTGTTCATTTTACTTTTATTAGTTGGATTTACATTGGAAGGTGTATCATAATATTTCCAACCACAAATCAAACACACATAATCTTTTATCTAATAGAACTTAAACTAATCAATGACATGCAAGACTAATTATATGCTTCCACAAAATCAAACTGCATGTGTACCGTTTTCAACAGAGGGACAGAATCTGCATCTGGTACGCCATTGGGGCAAAGTTCAGCCACCTCAGTCCTTATACGAGTTTGCCATTCAGGGTGCAAAGCAAGAAGCATCAAACACCATGAGGCTGCAACAGCAGTGGTTTCATGGCCAGCAAAGTAAATGTTTTTGCAGTTATCCACAATGAATCGCTTGGAGAAGTCCTTCCCCAGACTCTGATCAGTCATTGCTGCTTCCAACAGCAACTGCATCAAATCCTTCTCTGATGAGGATATCTCTGAGCACTCCCTCTTGCGTTCCTCCACCAACTCCCATATCAGTGACTCTATCTCTTTCTCCAAACCTGCTATCTCGTTTTGCTTATTTGATGACAAATGTTTCAGTTTGTCACTGCCATTAATTAACAATCAGTAAGTTTCAGGCTACAATAAAATGCACCACTCTTAGTTACTTTGTGACGTGCATCTAAAAAGTTTTTTTTTTATGCATAGGAATTGAGGACAAGTACCAAAAAATTTATAATAATTCACACATTTTATTCCATCAATACTCCTTTAATATGCATGTATAAGGCTTAAAGACACACCCAAAGTTATATAGATTTTAAATAAAGCTAATTAGAAACTTAATTTTTGTAACACGCATTATATGATGTTTTTTGGTTTAATTTAAGTATCTCACTTGAATTCAAGTGTATCACATTCAATTATGCAGATGCATGTGTTTGAATGTAAGAGTTGTACAATAGTAGAATTTTAAAAGGATAAAAATGTATTTTAGGCCTCTCAAATTCTGGTCAAAATTTATTTAATTCTTACATTTTAAAAATAGTGGTTTTGGTGGTTGTCATATTTGAAAATGTGGTAGATATGTTCCATAGTCCTATAATTTATTTTAACTTGACTGGAGACAATATTTAACAATTTAAAATGCAATAACTAAAATCACTATTTTTGAAATGTAAGAACTACAATTATTTTTGACAAATCTTGAGTGACCTAAACATATTTAACATTTTAGAATAATACAACATTGGCATACCGGAAACTGCTGAGTCCAAAAAGGAAACCACCGTGCTTGGACATGGCCTTCTGAATGCTTCTAAGCTTTGAGAAGACTTCTTTTCCCTTGGAATAAGAATGGCCAAAGCAAACCCTTGAAATAACATCAGCCGAGAAGCCCCTCAAATTTACGTCCACTTTAACTTCAGCAGTGGCACTTTCTTGGCTCTCGATAAGTTGCTCCCATTTTAGTAGTAATGGCTGCGCTGACTCTATCATTAGCCCCACCATACCCTGCAATAGTGATGAATTTCACTTCAGATACCCTGTACAACCACGTTTTCTTTCTGCTCACCAAGGATCATTTATTTAATTCTTTCTTTTATACAAGAACCACAATGAAGATTAAACTTATACTTGCATACATATTATCTAAACTTCTTCATTATTAGTTGGATCCTACAGAAATGGATTATTTATTTAATTATACACATATATTTAAAAAGAGGACAAATCTTAACACATCGACAAAATTAGATCTTGTGATTAGTCAGTCATGAATTTGAATATAAAATAATTTCTTTATATTTTAAAAAAATGGCTGTATACCATGACTCTTTTTTATACCTTTACGAGAACTTTCAAACACCAAAATATGTTAGTTAAACACGTATATTAAAAGCCTAGCTAGATTTTGGTGTTGATTTACTATTTGACCAGTAAAAATAACATAAGCTCTGGGGCAGTTCAGGTGGGGTACTTCCCTATAAAGCAAAACAGGTATAGAGGGACATCCCTATCCATCCTTTGATTCACTTTCATTTCCCTCCAAACAATTAAATTAAAAATTAATTTCATCTTCTAGATAGCGCAGGTACAATTGCTACTAGCTGGCGATTATCTTTTATGTAGGGAAGTTACTACACAGCATGTGCAAATAATGTATTACTATACTCTTCTAGGAATATGTCAGAGAACAGGCTAGGTACCAAATATAGGCAAAATTACCAGAAGAAGGACTGCATAAAAAAAACAAAATAAGATAATTACTGTCTTAAAGACAGGGGGGGCTCACAAAAATTTATCGTTTAGACTAGTTTAACTTGAAAAGTGCACTTTAGAAACTATAGACATCACGAGGGCATGAATATATGATACCGGATATATATATATACCAAATTTTAAAATTACTATAAGATAAAAAAAAATGAATATAAACACAATGCATAAATTAACATAAAAAAAAATCTTAAATTAGAAGAGGGATTATAATTATAGTAAAATAATAAATTTAATTAATTATTGTGGTATTCCTATTTATTACATTAATATATAATTAGAAGTATTTAAATTGTTCCTAAAATGTCTAATACAAATACATAAACGCATATATCCAGAACAAATAAGACTTATACATACAGATAAGTTGAGATATTAACAGATAGTTACAAATTTATATATACCTTAACTTTGTCCATGAAGAACTCGGCTGCAACAAGTTTCCTCTGTTGTGCCCAACTGAGCCCGTTGGCTCTCAAAATGCCATTGCCAAGCATAGGTGCAAGTTTGTTTGTTATGTAAGTAGGCTTACCCAAATCCAAAGTGATAGACTGATTCATTTCTCTCACTAGATCCGGTTGGTTCACATACAGGTGTTGCTTCATCCCTGTGGAGTAAGTGTACAGTAGTCCTGCATGGCCAGATATTCATATTCATGTCTCCTAATCATTAATTGATAGATGCATAATGCACACCATTTTGTACAAAATTTTGATCTTATGTAATAATGATAGAGAGAGAGACTTTGTGTTTGTCATGTCATTAAATGAGCCCCCATTTTGATAACCCCAACGATATGCTCTCCCCATTGGAGGAGTATCACCACATTCTTTAAGATATTTTTTATTTTTTTAAGTTTAATGATGATGTATTAATTAATGTATAAAATAATCTTATATTATCAATCATTAAAAAATTATCATTGGTATAATTTTAAAAATTATTATTATAAAAATTAATAAATTTATCATATATACTTACATGTGATTGAATTGAATGATATTATAGAATTATGATAAAAAGTGTTAGAAGAAATATTATAAAAAAAATGTTTTATTATCCCTCTTTAAAATTGTATATGTACTTATCTATTTGTAGTATAATTTTTTTGTTGAATAAAGAAAGAAAGAGAAAATAAAAAAATAAGTATTCCATAAATAAAAAACATGAGATTAAATAATTAATCAAATTTTAATCTATAATTAATAAATTATTAAGACATAATTTTATTATTATGTCAGGATTAGTCCTCAAAAAGAAAAAATAAAAAACATGAGATAAAATAATTAATAGGATAACAAATAAAATAAATCTTAGACATGTTATATAGACTACTACATCATAGGCCATGAGTGCCCAAATTGAAACACAACAACAGCTGTAAAGTTAACAACTACAAATGTATTTGTCACTGTGGCTTGCACTAGCTGGTATATAAAATTAACATTTAGTCGTACTAGCTGGTATATAAAATTAACATTTAGTCGTACAGTTTAAGATATGATATGCAACCATAGAGGTTGCTTGACTTTTGCCTGGAGTGGACAACGATGTTGGCCATATTCTGCATTATTTAGATAATAAGAATTTTGCAGAACAGTCTAAGTATAGAAGATAAGATACTCATGTATCTTCTAGATCCCACATTGATCAAACTTATTATCTATGTTTATTTGTTGTCTTTTTTTTATTTTTCTTCTTTTGAATTTAATTGCATATATCTTAAGAATAAAATTTCAAGAGAGTTGCCATCATGCATATACAGAAATCTAAAAAATTTGGTACAATTATTTTTTTATCAATAGTTGAATGAGAGAGAAGGGAAGAAAAAGCTTCTCAATAGTAGTTCCAAAACCTTTAAATTTCAAAAATGCTGTAGGATTTTTGTCAATTTTCAATCCAAAATTTGTAACAAAATATGGATTGTAGCAACAAGTGAAGAAACCTCTTGTTTTTTTGTTCCGTAAGCTGCAAATGCAGGCAAGACAAATTATACAAATGATCAAATAGGAAGGATATAATAATAACTGAAATCATAAGCAATCGTCAATTACAACTTACAAATGAAAGATTGTATTGTATAGATTAATTAAAAAAATTGAAAATGTTTAACCATAATCTATTATTAGCTTTTTAAAGTGTCAAGATCATGTTTACTTTAGAAAAATCTCTGCTTTTTCTCTGCCATCCCAATCCCAATCTCAATCTCAATTTTCCCCACTTGCAAACTATATACACAATAAAGACGAGACGAACGAGGAATGTTCAAAAAGATTGCTGTCATGTCTAAAACTCAACCAAGTCGGTACCACTAAATGCATAAACACGGGGCTTAAAGAAGAAGACATGGCAAAAGTTTAAAAAACGTGATAGCACCAAGTCTTGTTAAAATTAGTGCTCCAACAGAGTTGCACAGTTAGGCACATAATGCACTTAGCTAGACTATCGGCAAAAGTTAATAACCTATCTTTAAATTCATGATTGACAAAATTTGAAACCATTTGACACACCCATACTTTAGGATAAATTTCTTCCTGAGTTCTTATTAAGAAAAGAAAATAAGAAGTTAAAATGAATTGAGAGTATATTTGGATTATAATTCTGTTGAACATAACCAATGTTTTTTTTTTCACTCAACTGGTGTTGTTCTTTTTTCGTTATATGTTTTGGAAGGTGTGAACTAATGTTTGGAGGAATTATAAGATTAGTTTAATGGTTGAGAAGAGAGAATTTAAGGATTGAAGGAATAAGGAGAAGTCGTACATTCAAATTTTCTCACTAACATTGGCTGGTTGATAAAAAAAACTTATAACATCTCTGTCTTTTGAAATTCTTGATGCAAAAATCATAGGGTACACACGTCTTAAGACGTGTAAACAAACATACACTTATACACCTCAACTTTTTAAGAAGTTAGGTGGGAAAATTCAATAAATAAAAATCCATGAGTTACTTTTAATTTACAAAAGAAACTCAATTTACATTTTCTTCAATTATGAATAAATTTATTCAAACAAGTCTAAATCTATAAATAAAAAATGCAGAACTTTTTAACCAGGTTTGTAGTTGTCCAACATCCTCAGCACCAGATTTGTTTACATGCGTAAAACATTTCTAAGAAAAAATGGTTAAGATCGATGAGACCAAAAGTAAGAGAAGAAGAAGAAGAAGAAGAAGAAGAGAAGGTTACCATATTGTTTCCTCCAGTGTTCAAAATAGGGGAAGAGGGTTGCAGTGTAGTCATGTGCTAGAAACTGATCAGAATGGTTGGAGTTGGAAGTGGAAGCAGCTTTGGCCTGAGATTGAATTCTCTGCATATCAGGCAGATTCCCATGTAGAAAAGAAGGTGGAGGCCCTTTTATACCTTGCATTTGTAGCCTCTTTCTCACCCTTTGAGACTCATGCCACAAATTACCATACACATAAAAAATCCAGCTTAGAATCCCCACAACAGCAACTGAAAAAACCAATTTCATTGCTACAAACACCTCCTCCATATCTCTCTCTTCCTCTCTTCTGCCTCTTGCTTTTCACTCTAGTAAGTAGTAATGTAAAGTGATACACAACACAAAAACTATATATTACATACTAATATGTCAGGGAGCAAAAAAGCTGATTTTTTTTGCCAGTTGTAGAGTTTTATTATATATATATATATATTTGAGCATAGAGAAAGGGGTGGGAGAGAGAAAGAGTGAAGTGGCTTTCTGTCCAGTAAGGGGTGGTGAAAGATTCTATAAGTGCAATCGGGGAATATTGAATCACTAGGAAAGTAGACAACAAGCTGAGAATAAGGACGACAACAGGAGGAGCCAGTGACATATGCAAAAAGCTTTACATATATGCATGAATGAATGTTAGTATATGATATTATATTATATGTGCACATGCTTTCATTAGTGGAAACTCCTATGTTAATGGACCACAGATAATTTAAAGGATAAGCATTTGTTTATTCATTAGATTAAATTATAAGTATGTGTAACAAGGAGATGTTTACAAGCTATATTGATTTATATAATGCATTATTAACATATTTTATGCAATAAAAATTAGTATAAGATATATCTTACTTATAAGATATTGATTTGAATTATATTGGATTCAATTTTTTTAAATAAGATTTCAAGTTTAATATTTATAAATAAAAAATTATAATTGAAATAAAAAATTCTACTAAAAATAGTCATTCAGATTTTTTGATAAAAAATAATTATCAATAAAATTAGAAATATTTCACATCAATATCATATATAAAAATATAAATAAAATAACTTTGAAAAGAGTTAACGACGGTGTAAAAAACAAAAAAGTATATTATAGTTATAACTTATATACTTTTTATGATATGTGAATTTAATAACTTTTATTAATTCGCATATAGTACAATGGACACTGTGTAGGTAGCATATTCCTTTCAGCTTTAAAGCTAAAGAGATACCGACGTACTTGATGTAGAGAGATCGTTCCTATTTGCCTTTATTTTTCTCTCTATGATAAGTTTCTGTATATTATATTGGTAAAGAATAATATGTGATGCTTTGTTTATGAAGTAGGGAAACTTAATGAACTTGTTGCTTGATGACACCACCTCTGTCCTCTGACGATTTTTGGTGTGTTCTAAAAAGGAAGTTCATATCCCCAACACCTCGGATCTTTTTCTCGATTCCTCACTTTGACTTCGTTAAAAGAAATTTGTTGTGTAAAATTCTTCTAGGTATTTTTTATATTTCATAGCAAAATATTTTATTCCTTTTTAGAGGAATTATTTATGCTAAAAAAAAGGAATTATTTGCTAAACTGACGGTATTTCAGTCTCCATTAGTTAAAATTTAATGATGTCTTTGTTTAAAATTGATTGTTAAGACATGAAATAAGTCTGAGTCGAGTTGAATTTAATGATTTGATTTGATAAAAATTGATTCAGTTGGAGAACGAATTATTTTAATATGATTATTGATGGATTATTTCTTTTTTTATTTCATACAAAAATAAGAATAATACGAAATTAATGGAAAATTTATATGGATTTAATAATATAAAATATATTATTTAATACATATAGAGAGAGAGAGTTGATTCATGTTAGTTGTTAATGAGCTTATTTTTTAAATTCAAATTCAATTTATTTGGTTCATGAATTAAGTATCAAATTAGGTTAAATTAGTTCTTTTTCACTAATTTATTATTTAAGTTTAATTTGGTTCTCTAAATTTTTTTTCAATTTTGATCTTCTAATTTTTTAAAATAATTCAATTTTATCCTCTATTTTTTTATTCAATGTGATTATCTAATTTTTAAAATTAATTCATTTTTTTGGGAAATATTCATTTTGTGATGGTTTAAAATTATTTAATGATTATTTTAAATCATCAAAAAATGTGATTTATAATTTAGATTTAAGGATCAAATTGAATCGATTTAAAAAAATAGAATCAAATTAAACCAAAAAAATTAAAACATCAAATTGAATCTAAAAAATAAATTAAATAATGAAATAACTAATTTAACCATCAAATTATTATTACTAATAAAAAAAAGTATCAAATTATTCGAATTGGCTCAATTCATTATCAACCATAATTTTGCATATTAAATTGCTTGGTTGAATAAGAATGATCGTGTACGCATGCATATATAATTTGAAACCGAATTAATTGTATCATTAAAATCAAATTACTCATTTTCAACTACAGTTCACTAAGTTTATTTGTGGTATAGTTGGACATTGAATATGAATATTTATTTCATAGTATTGGCTTTGGTGTCGGATTATAAGTATAAAAAAAACATATTTCATACTTATTAAGAAAATTAATTAATTTTATTATTTTAATTAAAAAATATGTTTTTAAAAAATATGTCTCATTAGAATTTGATATTGAGCATAAAAAAAATTATTAAATGAATGATCTTTTAAGGGTAATCTCATTAAATAAGGTTTTATTAATTGAGATTTGTTTATATTTGAGAAAAAAAAAATCAGACATATTTGTTATTTATATTCAAAACCAAAGAAAGTATAATGTGGGAATGTTTAGATGAGATGTTTATAACTTGTGAATCTTTTAATTTCACATAAACTTAAATTTTTTTACAAAAGTTACTAAAATTATTAAAATGAGTGTTTCGCTTATATGATCACATTAAATTTTGTGACTCAAAAATGATTTTTTTTTTATTGGTGCACACTAGTTAAAAACATTATTTATTTATGAAACTCATATTTTACAATCTAGCCTGGTCATAGAGAAAAACAGGAGGCGGTAAACGTCATGATTATTTTGCATTTTTATATATGTTTTACAATCATCTTACGTTATTTGTGTTTTTTATTTTACAACTTATTATTTATTTTTTCTTGTTTTTATCTGTTATTTTCCAAAGATATATATATATATATATATATATATATATATATATATATATTATAGGAGTGTCAAGTCATTTTTCCCTTTATTTAAAGCAGATTTTATACATAATCTCTGGTACCTTTCGAATTATTGCCTATGCGTGATTTTTTCATATTGAATGGTCGTTTTCAAAAAAGAAATTATGGATTAGTGTTATCGAAATTTTGAATGCAAGTTTATAAGGGTAGCCTTAATAAGTTTGGAAGCGTGAGCCAAAGAGGAAGGAAGAATGAAGATTATGGTGAAATGTAGTCCTCTTATGGAAGGTTGGTTCAGGTTGAACTCTGATGGTTAGGTCACTTGGGTGCATCATGATTCAAACGTCATTAGTGATGCACTAGCTTGACAGGAACAAAGAAAAATAAAATAATTGCGATACATGTGCCATGTAAGAAACTCTCAAATTATTGACCCAACAGATGAATGCAGAACTTTGTGTTAATCGAAAAATTTATACTCTTGGTTGTTACCTCCTCATTCCCACTCTCCTATGGACTCTGGTCCAAAATTTCCCAGAACCACCATAACCCTGAGAGAAGCTTAAGCAAAAACGGAAAATGAAAAAGAAGAAAAGAGAAAGAGGGGAAGCTGCCTAGCTGGTGAAGGAAAGTTCAACTTCTCGGTTCAACATCAATGAGACAAAGAGAAATTGAACCTCAGCCTTTAAAATGTTTTAATGACACGTGTTTCATAGAGATGAAAGGAAATGGAGATTTCCATTTCTACCGGTAATGGAGAGGATCACACTCATCAATGAGGGTATTGGATATACTTGTCTCCTAACCCGTAATATAATTTAAAAATAAAATAAAACATTAAAAATAAATTTTAAGAAAGAAAAATAATTAAACAATAATATTTAATTTTCTATAAAATAGTGTTATTATATAGATTTAAATATGTTTTTACTTCCTCAAATGTGAGTTCTTTTTAGTTTTTCAAATATAAAATTGTTTTTTTAGTTTTATGGAATATGCAAAATATTTTTTGTGATTCTTCTTCAAAGTGTGAGCCAAACAGAAAATAAGATATTCATAATTTTTGACATTTTTTATCGTCATTTTCTATTTTATATTTTTAAAGTACTATTTTATAGTAGTTTAAAATTATCAAAATCAAGTAAATAAAAAAATAGTTTTTAAAGTGATTAATGGATTTTTAATTTTTTTATTGATTTGATTATGACAGTTTTTAATTTTTAAAAGTGTACTTTAAAATGTAAAATAGAAAATCAAATTTTGACAATTACAAGTTATTGTAAATTACAAATTTCTTATTCCATATTTAGCTTATACTGTGCAAAAATACTAAAAAGAGTATTTTATAAATTTCAATAATTAAAAAAATAACTTTAAATTTAGAGGACTAAAAAGAATAACTAAAAATATATTTAAACTCACCATATATATATATATTAAAGAAAAAAAGATTTTAGCACTTCATCATATACATATTTGAGCTCAAATTTCTAGTCCTATCATTAAACGAATGTAAGAATCAATCATGACGTGATAATTATTGTAATAAAAATCTCGGTGCATCATGAGTTTGCTCTTCAATTACAAATTTTGAGCATCAACCTGCTTATTTTATCAGTTGCTTTTATTTGATGTCATGGGAGCTGTGACTCGTGTGATCTCTGTGTAGTTTCTGTTTTTGGGGCGTTTGTTCCGGACAATACAAAAAAAAATCAATTAATTGATGTGTGAACATTTCTCTTAGTTTTTAAAATTTTTCAGCATAATAATTTTGTGTCTTTTTTTCGGAAGAATTTTTTGATATATTTATGGCCTTTCACCCTTTAAATAATATCGGTCCTGAAATTTTATGCCTTTGTTTAAAATGGTTTCTACATATTATAATTGCTTGTACCATTTGAATGACTTTGCAGTTTGAACATATGCATATTTGCAATTTAGATAAACGCTATTAAAATACTTTTTGGCACATTAGCATATTTTTATTGTTGTATAAATTCCATTTACGTCACAATAAATAAGAAGTACAATTAGAATAGTTTAATGAATCTGATATAAATTTTACTTAATGAAAGAGTTTGACTGAAATTAATAAAAAATAATAATAATACTATACTACTAATTTCACTCTTACACATCAAAGTTAGTTTGTCATTGAAATCAAATGGTATTTTCCAATTTTACATTATTTGGATTTATTAGAGGCATCAATCTTTTCCAATTTTCAAAAGGTCTATTGAGAGAGAGAGAGAGAGCTTCAATATTTATTTTTTCTCGTTCTGAATCTTCATCTAATATACAGGTGAGTTTCACATGTCTCCAAAAGACGTGTCTTGATCAAATAGTGAGGAAAGATAAGTTACCCGTCTTATCTTCTAACAGTTTATACCAAAAGATAGTTGTTTTTCTAATGCATAGACATGCTCCTTTATTAATTTTTTTTCTTTTGTTATATCTTTTTATATTACGTCGTGATAAGTTGAGTAACTTTTTTCTCATGATGGTACTTATAAAACATAATATTATGTTTTTCATTAAATGCTAAAATATTTAAAACATTAGAGTATTTAAAAATGGATATCACAAAGTTTTCAAATTATGAGGTTAAGACTAACAAAGTCTATAAGATACATGAACGAAACAAACATACACTAAAGAGACTTTGGACGCTTTGGAAAACACATAAGGTATTGGACACTTTTCTTACGTGTTTGGACGCCATTGACTTCAAGAGCGTTGGGTGCGTCTAGGATAGAGCAATATACTTTTTTTTTTTTATCACTTTGGGACACATTCAATTTCCTGCAAACTTAACACACTTGTTACTATTTCAAATTTTAATAACTTTGTTATCATAAAAAAAGAACGGAAGAGTCTCTTCTTTTTTTTTTTAGTTTCAAGCATGTTCTTATCCTAAATGAAAACACTTTCTAATGTCTTAAAAATCTTATAAAAAATAACTCAAAGTCAATTAAAGCATTTGGTGCTACCATTGATATTTATAAGTTCTAACACAATGAATGAGTTTAAAAAAATTAAATTCAAACAGTACATTTTGAAGTAACTTCTTTTATTTATATACATATATATATATATATAACCTCTCCACTTGTCTTAGAGTGAAATAAATATAGGCCTTCTAATAATATTTTTTGAATTTCAAGCATTTTTTATAATAAATGAAAACACTTTTCAATATCTAAAAATTGTTTCAAAGTCAACAAAGCATTTAGTGCTACCATTAATATTTATAAGTTCTAACACAATGAATGACTTCAAAAAATTAAATTCAAATAATACATTTTGAAGTAACTGCTTTATATATATATATATATATATATGTATAATAAAAACCCTCTACTTGTCTTAAACTGAAATAAATAAAGGCCTTTTAATAATATTTTTTAATTTTAAGCATTTTCTTATATTAAATGAAACACTTTTCAATGTCTAAAAATTATTCAAAATCAAACAAAAAAATTACCATAAATATTATTCTAACATAATAATTAACAGTAGTTCAAAGAAATTCGAATTCAAGTAATATATTTTCAAGTGACCGCTCATATACTTGTTTTAGAGTAAAATAAATATAAGTCATTTAGTAATAATTCCAGAGTTTTAAGTTTTTTTTTCCATCTTAAATACAACCACTTCCCTATGTCAAATAATTCAAATTCAAATAAAGCATTTAATAATGGTTGGAATATTGTGATTGAAAAAAAGTGATTGAAAGAAAAGAATTCCAATAAAGAATATCCAATAATTGGTGAATATTTCATAACAATAAAAACACTTTATGATAATTGGGAGGAAATACCTTATTAAGAGTGGTCGATCAAATTTCTCAACAAAAATAAGTTATCAATAAAATTAGTGGATATTTCATACTAATACTATGATGATAATAAAGTATATAAAACAAAACATTTAATGTTACCATTAATATTTCCAAACTTCAACATAATAATTAATAAATAATAATAGCTAAAAAAATCAAATTCAAGTAATATATTTATTTAACCACTTAAAAAAAAACATAAAGTTTAAGTTACACTTTTGCCACATGAAAGATGCAGATATGCATTATTTTCTTCTCTCTTCTTATGTTAAAACATACACTTCTCCTCCTTAACAAATCCAAGTGAATAAAGTTTATTCCATTTTAGTAAATTTCGTTAACTTCTCATCAAAAAATGTTATTACCAAAATATCTCTTATACAAACATCTCCTTAAAAATTATTATGCATTTTCTTCTTGTGTTAAAATGCACCATCTAATCACTTAACAAATATAAATATATTATACTTTAATATTGCTTCCTAGGTCACAAATACATTATACTATAATATATATATATAGCCATTTAATTTTTAAGTTTAGTTCATAAAATTTACTTGACAATGACTTTTGCTTTGGGGAGACAATACTTAAGAGTCAAAAGAAAGTTAGAGGCAAGGAGTTGTGATGATACCAGGGTTAGGTTAGGATTAAAATGAAAGAGAAAAATAAAAGAATATTTTATTTTATATCAAGGTTATTTTTCTCTTGAGACTATTATACTCAAGTTGGTTTAAGCACTAATAGTTGAAAAAATTTAGACCCCAACCCGACTATATTTATCTAAATCAAACTTTTTTATTCTCCTGATGACTTTGTCATAAATTGACCGTTTTGTCCATTTTCTCCTTAGGTTATTTGATTCAGGTGAGTTTGATTTTGTTGATAGCACTTATAGACATATTGATGCAAACCTCTTGTAGGCAAAAAATTTAGTTCAACTTTCACCATTTCTAGCTTAATTGTACTAGGGGGGGGACTAAATTTAACGAAGCACTTTTAAGGAACATCTAATCAACGTTATCATATGCCTTGTTTAAGACAATTTCAGGGCCACATCCTATTTTATCCTATTGAATTTTGTGCACGTCATGAATGATCTCTTCAAGAATTATGGCATTGTTAGTGGTTCCTCTTCCTATATATATATAACTAGCTTGGAAGGAACAAATGATGTCATTTAGCAAAGATTGTGATTTATTCAGCATAATCGTAGTGATAAAGTTCTTATAATTTTGTTGTTTATTTACTTTGTGTACTATACTTCGAATATTAATTAGTAGGAAGGAAATAAATTCATGGCAAAGCGATCATGAATAAGCTTTCAAATTCATCATTAATTAGGTGCCAATATTGCTTTAAAAATATATGGCTTAGGGTTTGCTATATGGTATTATAGGTTTGCCATTTCTCTTCTAAGTTATTGGCACAAGAATAATCACCTCTACAATTACTTTGCCACGTGAACCTCCCCCTGTGTGTCCAAATCAATCAAATCATATTGATCCATGACTCGCATTAGTATCTCAACATTATTTGAGAGAAATTAGGATCCAAGGTAACTATAGAGACGAGTTAAGATTATTTGTGACTCCAAATATGGGCACAATAGGATGATATAGAGCTTGTATATAAACTATTACATATTCACTATTTTCCCCTAAATGTAACATTGAATATAATTTAGTGGAGCCCTGTATCAATAATAATAACCCCAAAATTATTCCTTTTTTTTCACCAAAACCCAATGTTTGTGTGCCTCCACAATAGAAATTAACTTTATTTCAAAAAGTTATTGTTCTCCCATAAGGAATATGGGTTTCCATGATCACTGAGAAAAATGGTTTTGTTTCTCGTATAATTTCCAACATGTGCCTATTTGATCAACCATTATTTGCCCATATGACATTCCAAATGAAGATAAATGCTTCTTCAATTCCTTCATGAGAAATTAATAATAAAAGAAAGGCCCAATAAGTAGCCTGTTGTGCATGAACCTCCATCTCTATTTCTCATATTCATGGTGTCTTTACCACCAATTTTTTTGCAAAAGGCATTGACCATTTCATCATCTTATGGCAAAATTGTTGGTGGTGATTTATTAATAAAAGAATGTGGTTACTTCTACATCTTCAACGTTCATCATTTCAAAATATTTGAGATTAGGAGTTTGACTTTAGGTGTAGGATGTAAGTGGTTTGTAACATGTGCATCATTGTATGAAATAGTTTTGGGAAGACATGTAACACTTTTCACTTTCAGCATCAACCACAATATTATTAATCCCTTTGTGAATAAATATGGATCATGATGTGTGAGTACCATGTCCTTTAACTTTGTAAAATTAAACTATTCATCACATTTTATTTTTTTCTTAGTCCAAATCATTGGTTTGCATGATGATGTAGTTGTAGAGGCCTTTGATCAAATTGTTTTACACATAAATCCATGTTTATATTGTTTCCTTTAGTTATTAAACAACTAACAACCTAATTAGTGATAGAATCATTCCAATCGAAATGATTTATAATTTGAGATTTCTTTCCTATTTTTTTTTAAATTCCACTCTTGCCAATTAATGAGGGTCATTTTTATCTTTATGTGTAGCTAGCCAATCACCATGCAAATCTCTCTTCCTATTATTGGCACATGCATTAATTATGGATATACCCTTAATTTTTTTAAATAAGTGTTATTACCTACTTTGTCACCTCATTATGATTTTGTGTTGTCTCCTCAAGTTTACCGGTGGACATTTGCTTTCCATTTCTAAGTTTGTAGCTTTTGCAATAACTTCATTTCACCAAATAAAAGGATTGTTCAAGAAGACCATCTAATTTTCTAGAAAGTTGCCACTACCTTCACCACACATTTGCGAGCCACGTGATCATGGTAGCCACAATGAGTGCCATTGATATTTATTATGTTAGACTCGAAGTTTTAATGCTGACAATGAGCCAGATGTTATATTAAGGGATTGGGTCAAAATAAATGATCAACCCAATTTGACTACAAGTTTCAAAAAAAAGATTTAAACAGAGCAAATGTTGATGGACAGAAAAAAGACCATAAACTGTCATCTAGAAAGTTTGTAAGAGTAAATTCTCTTTGATTTTCTTGACTTAGATTGTCACTTGAACTCTTGACATAAAATTGAATATAGGACAAATAAAATGGATATGATATTAGTTGATAAAGTTCATTCTGTTGATAAATGTCTTATCAGTTTAAGTTGATTAGAAAAATTCATTTTTTCTGATTAAACAGAATCTAACATATTTAATTTTATAGATAAAGTCTATTTTTGTGTTGATAAATAAGCTTAACTAATAAAACCTGAACAAAATTTTATTGTTAGTTCATGCTTATCAAAACTACCATAAACAAAGATTAGAAAATAAAAAACTTGCTTATCCATATCTCTATATAAATAGAGTATCATGGGGTCAAAAGAAAAGTGTGAATTCTCCTTGAGTTATATTAGCGATCTGAGTTACATATATTTTTTGAGAAAAGGTAACTTTGAAATATTTGGGAAAAGTATGGTTTAGAGTTAAATCAGCAATTGAGTAAGAAACTTTGGAGGAACAAGGTTTGAGAAAAAGTCATACAAATCTAGAGTTAGGTTTGAGAAAAGTATGGTTTAGAGTTAAATCAACAATTGAGTGAGAAACTTTGTGGAGGAACAATGTTTGAAAAAAAGTCATACAAATCTAGAGTTAGGTTTGAGATTGACTTGTATAAGGGTAGAATAGATTTTGCACTTGTACTTAATATTGACTCTTTAAATATTTGATAAAAGCCTGGTTTAGAGTTAATTCAGCAATTGAGTGAGAAACTTTGTTGAGGAACAAAATTTGGGAAATAGTCATACAAATCTAGAGTTAGGTTTGAGATTAACTAAGAGTACAATAGGTTTTGTACTAGGTATTGACTCTTTAAATAAGGAAGTATTTTTTATTCAATTGGATTGAATGATCTAGTTGGATCCGTAGTTGTTTTGTTCTCTTTACAACCTAATTATCTGTTTTATATTTTTGGGATTTTATCAGAATTATTTTGTTAAATTTTATAAACTCAATTCACCCCCCTTTTTGAGTTCATATGAGACCAACACATTTCTTTATTATATTAAAACCAACCGTTATTCGCATGACTTTAATCACAAATGAATTATATAAGGGATTACACAACTCCATAAAAACTTGACCATCCAAAAATACCTTAAGCAATAATCTATCTCTTTCGTCATGCACCATGAAATAATCTTTGGTGCAAAAATTACATCTTATACTGATGGACTTTATTTATGTTGATGGAACCAATCATTAAAAAAAATATTCTTTTTGTTCAATTGTCTTTTATTGTCTTTTTTTGTTCAAGTAACTTATTTATCTTATTCTCTGATGAAAATGACTACTCATATCATTTTGCAAAAAAATAGTCATATCTAGATTCAAATATATAAAATCCCATCATTCACCGAATAAATCAACAAAAATATAGAAAATAAATCAAAATAATAAACACATAAAGAAGAAATCTATAATGACTTGATTAAAAATTAAATACACAAGACCTGATAAGATATTCAATGGGCAGTATTTCTCTTTATTTTAATTTTACCTATCTATAAGCGCTCGCAAAGCAGTGAAGACTTGAGAGAGAAAGAGAGGGAGAATCCAAATTCGGATTTTTGAAACGGGATCGACTCCATTCCTCCTCTTCTTCACTGTCACACACACTCACACACTCCTGTCCATCGTTTCTCCCCACCGATTCACGAAACCCTAATTTTTCGTGGTTCCTCTTCGGGGGAGCGAAAATTTAGGGTTAGATTGAGCTGAGGTGGCAGATGCAGCAGTATCTCCTCTGAGAAAAAAATGGAAGGTGGCAGGAGAATTACGGTGAGCCCTCGACCTTGCTGCGGCCGCAGAATCGTTGCCGCGAAGAAGAAACCGCGTGCGAACGATGGCTTCGTCAACAGCGTCAAGAAACTCCAGAGACGCGAAATCAGCTCCAAGCGTGATCGCGCTTTCACCATGAGCGACGCTCAGGAGAGATTCCGGAATATTCGCTTGCAGGTCCCATTGCCCTAACATTTTTTTTGTTTCGCCTTTTAAAAGTTTGTGTTTGAATCCTCCGAATGTGAATGGAATATTTGGTTAGGGCTAAAAAAATTCTGGTTGGAGTGGGCTTGAATGTCGTGTATTTGTGTTGTGTGGTGCCTTTTGCCCTAATTTGAAGCTACGGATTTAAATAAATTAGCATAATCTTGTTGGTAAATTTTGTGAGTTTAGGGCCTGCTGATTATTGATGGATTGAAGCATTGTATCTTTGATGCAGAATGACTATGTCGACTGTGGTAAGATAAAGTTTGTGTTTGATTTCAGTAACTCTTGGTGTTTATTCTATTTGTATTTGTATTTGGTGATTTAAAACAGATGGTAAGGACTAGAACACTACTCTCATCCTGCCGCTTGCTTGTGTTTTCGATACCTCTGCCTGAAACAACATGGGATAATTGGACTAGAAAAGTGGTGTGGCGTTTTTGTTTGTATCAATCCCCCTAGGCTTGTGTTTGGTATAACATTTTAAATTATTGTTTCTAGTGGTATAGCAATTCTGCATTGCTTGTTCTATATTAAATCATTGATGTTGAAGACTCTTCTGTTTTTGATAGTGAGATGTGTACTTTACTGTATGTACGTATGCCCAATTCCCTGCACTTGTGACATGTCTGATGGTTCTGTTTACAGGAAGAATATGATACACATGATCCGAAAGGTCCTTCATCTATGGTGTTGCCGTTTCTGAGGAAAAGATCAAAGATTATTGAGATTGTAGCAGCTCGCGATATTGTTTTTGCTCTTGCACAATCGGGTGTTTGTGCGGCATTTAGCCGAGGTAGTATTAATATCTGCTAATTGTATGCTTCTTAATTCTATTTGTGCCTTTAAAATGAATATATTGTATATGTGACGTCACTGATGTGTTCCAACTGTTTGATGCAGAGACCAATCAACGGATATGCTTTTTGAACGTTAGTCCTGATGAAGTTATAAGAAGTCTGTTTTATAACAAAAATAACGACTCACTTATCACAGTTTCTGTATATGCTTCAGATGGTTACAGTTCTTTGAAGTGCAGAAGCACAAGGATCGAGTATGTATTGTTCTTTGTTTTTTGTAACATTTACTCTTACTCCCACTAATCCTGGATAGCAGTACGTAGCGGTGGGCCGCAAAAACGTTATAGTGGGATAGCTTCTATTCTGAAATCTTTTATTATATAGTTTATATAATATATTGGTGGTCAATAGTGACAAATAGTGGTGCTATAGCACCAGAGTGCTCCCTAGTCGCTACAATAAGAATGCAGTGTCTTGGTTTACTGGTGTGGCATTGTTGCTGCTAATCCCAGAGTGGAATAGTGGGTGCAATTGCAGTGGTGGAGTGGGCACAACTCTGAAACATGAAAGAAATCCCCAAAATGCCCTTAATTCGTGACTGGCCAGGGGGTATTTTGGGGATTTTAGTCGTGCATGAGCCTTCAAAGGGGAGAATACCCTTAACAAGTTATTTCTCCCTCCTAGTCTCCTGTGCATGTGATGTAGTCTCTATTTCCAGTGACCCACTCCGTTTCCCAGCAATCCTCTCCGTTTTCCGGCAACCCACTTCTTTTTTCCCTCTCTTCCACTCCTGCAGGCTGAAACCCATTTTCCTTCTTTCTGTTCTTCCTTTGCTCGCTTTTTTTCTTCTCTCCTTTCTTTTCTCGATAGGAATCATCAATCATGATCTTTCTAAATCCAAGTCTTCTTTATCATTTTCACCACTATTGTAGATTTTGTTTTTGGAAATTGAAATCCCGAAAGTAGCCCCCCAGAGAGGGCTTTTCTTGGAACCAACACATAGAGCCGTTATCCTGTTCACTGCAGCTGTTATTCAGCCCACTATTTGGTCTGGCTATAGCCATTACACTAAACTGCTTTGCTATAGTGTTCAGGGGCCACTCTGCACTGCTATGCCGCAATAACATGCTATTGAAACCATGCTCCCCACTCTCAAAAGAGAAGGATAGAGAAAACAAAATTGCTCAAGTTGCACAATCACTAAAAGAAAAGCAGTTAATGGCATTAGTTGGATGTCCAGGTTTGAGTTGTGTTCTATGCTAAGATTTTGTCATTGTCAGATATATAAGGAGGGGTACACCAGATGCTGGCTTTGCTCTTTTTGAATCCGAGTCTTTGAAGTGGCCAGGTTTTGTAGAGTTTGATGATGTAAACGGGAAGGTGTTAACGTACTCTGCTCAAGACAGGTATGTGTTTTATTGTTCTGATATTTTTGCATGGGGATATAATTATTATGTGAAGGCTTCTTGATAGTGATACTTGTCTTTCTTTTTAATCCTTTAGCATATACAAGGTATTTGACCTGAAAAACTATACGATGCTGTACTCTATTTCTGATAAAAATGTCCAAGAGATTAAGATCAGGTAATTTTTCTTGATGTGCTTGTATTACTTTCACTGTTACAAAACACTTCCATCCATAGATGTGATGGTCTATGGTCAATTGCTCATGCACAACTTTCTAAAATTATATCACATTAACTATTAATTTTTTAAGAATATATTAGTTTTTCTACATTTTATAGTTTCTTTGGGTGATCCTGGTTTATTTACACTCCTTTGCTCTTGTTTGATGGTTTTGTTTTAGTCCGGGAATCATGTTGTTGATTTATGCTAAAGCAAGTAGCCATGTCCCGCTTAAAATCCTTTCAATTGAAGATGGTACTGTTTTGAAGTCTTTCAGCCATCTCCTTTATCGGAATAAGAAGGTAGATTTTATTGAACAGTTCAATGAAAAGCTACTTGTAAAGCAAGAAAACGAGAACCTCCAAATTCTTGATGTAAGTAATTTTCTCCTTGAAGTGTATTGTGTATACACGATTCTACATCCAGTCATCTGACTTTTAATTAATTTTAGGTGCGGACTTTTGAACATACGGAAGTTTGCAGAAGTGAATTTATGACACCGTCTGCATTTATTTTTCTATACGAGAACCAATTGTTCCTGACATTTCGAAATCGTACTGTGGCTGTGTGGAACTTCCGTGGAGAGCTGGTAACTTCTTTTGAGGATCACCTCTTGTGGCATCCTGACTGCAACACCAACAATATATATATAACCAGTGACCAGGATCTTATCATATCCTACTGTAAAGCTGATTCTGATGATTCGTTGTCTGAAGGAAATGGTACTCACCCCCCTGCTCATTTTGTACAAAGGGAGAGATATTTTTTGACAGTTGTAGCTTGATCATCAGACCTAAGAGTTGGTTTAGCTAAATGTTTCACATTTTAACTTAATACGTCATAATATAAAACATGATAGCAAATCATATTTAAATATATATAGTTTGCAATGTGTCTGTGATCATTCTATATATTTTTTGCCAAGGAGCATTACTGATGGGCTTTTGTTTCTTTTATGCAGCAGGTTCCATCAACGTCAGCAACATCTTAACTGGCAAGTGTCTGGCCAAGATAAGAGCAAGCAACAGCTTTCCGGTGGATAACAGTTGCAGTTGCAGTGACAATCCTTCTGGTAGCTGTTGTTGTAATTCAAAGAAGCGAAAACATGGCTCCAACATGAGGAGCACTGTTGCAGAAGCCTTGGAAGACATTACTGCTCTCTTCTATGATGAAGAGCGCAATGAAATCTATACAGGCAACAGGCATGGACTAGTTCATGTCTGGTCTAACTGATGGATGTATTATTGAATTTACTGTTGCACTTTGTTTTTCTTATTGGATTTTCTTAGTGGGTACATTGATTATTCTGATATGCTATTGAGAACTTTTGGGGGGATGTTACTGTAAGTGCATTTGAATCATTTTTTTCCTCTCTCTTGTCATTTACGCCTTAGGAGTGTTTGTTCTATAGTTGTAAGAGGTGTATGAAAATGCTGGTAACTCACCGCATGTTGCTTCTGCTGTAATCTATATTTTTACATCAATGGAGCGGCTTCGATGGAATGTGGCATGTGAATTATGCTAACTGTATTCTCTGCCCATCTCTTTCTTCTTTTTCTCCTTTTGCCCCTCGTGGCATAGTGGATTAATTCATAATTCCTTTGCACACATCACATGGATTGTAAGGGCCGCGATGCCAAACAAGAGGTAAAAGTCCAAAAGCAATCAATTTCAGTAGAGTGGTAGCTTTACGATTTGCTAACCTTTCCTTCTCAAGTTTCCGGTACTCTAATGAAATTCACTTTTTTGTGTTCTATTCTGTCCTACTTTTTCCTATAGTTTCTTTTCTGCCAGCTACCCTCTAGTCCTAGGAAAAGCTGACACACAAAACTTTGCCTTCCACTTTAACTGAACGGCCGGTTAGGGATGAAGTGGAATCCACCTTGGTCGTGGGCCGGTTTACGACATTTGATAGGAAGTGATATACGAAGGAAGGTATATATAGTTTTACAATTGTTACGGATAGCATTATTGAAATTTTACATCAGAAAATTTAGGGTTATCTAAATATAGATCAAGTTATTTGTGAAGCACACGATTAAAAGTACAATTAGATCCGTAAAATTAATTACTTGCCAGGGTTATAAACTGGGGTATTTCTATACAGTATTTCATTTTTAAAGTTGTATCTTAATTCAGCTCGGTGTGATTTTGTTTTCTTTCGCTAAAATTAATCATTTTACTTTTCAAAATTTATAAGAATCGGTGCATTTTTCTCTCTCTTGGTGAGGAAAAGTTGATGTGATTAATGATTCAGATCTTGGATCTGGTCCCTGCCTGTGCGATTCATGCAGTCGTTTAATCATCTAAGCGGATCCTAGACTGACTGATATAATCAAATTGTGTTCCATGTGCGACATGGACACAAACAAAAATTAGGTTATGATTTCTTTATTTAATCTCTTACTTTGTTCTCATCTCATTTAAACGAAAGTTCGAGCATATTTAATAGAATAAAAATACAAAAGTGAAACAATTTAAAATTATATTAAAATACAAGTAACTTAATAATAGTTTAAAGTTTCAAAATGCTTATAATAATTATCCACCGCACTATAAAGTAACCAAATTCAGCATAAATAAGTAATGGGCAAATTACATCCACACCCCTAAGATTTAACAAATTTTTAATTTTTAGTTTTTTCCTCATCACAAACTTCTCTTAATTTGTATAAAAATATAATACCGTATACCCTTCCTATTAACACATTCTATAATTTTTTTTATGCAGTTATACAGATTAAAGGAAGTCAAACTAATGTAAAAAACTGGAGGATATTATATTTTAAGCGATATACATGTAATTTACCCCTATATATATGAATAAATAATCAATTCGATTCATAAAAAAATTACTTGACCAACCCAAGTTGCTACAGAAAAAAATCATTGAATAGTCCCCTAAAATTAAAAATTATAATGTGACATTTTAATTCTTTATCATTTCAACTCATCTTCAAGAACCAACTCAGGTGATCAATAATTTTCTCAAATACTAAATTAATACTCATTTATTTTTTTAGAAATTAAACATGTATTAAAATAGAAACAAATAACTAGAAAGCTAAAATATTTTACGTTTGTAATATTAAATGATTATTTAGAAAAATTTTCTACAAAAAACTAAATTAAATCAAGTGATTTTTCAAAGAGTAAATTAGGCGTTTGTTCTAGATACATAAATATGGGAAAAGCTTTCGCTATTTGTCTACTTCGTAGAGCGCATACTTTTTTCTGACGAGTGACGAGGAGAAGACAAGAGAGAGACAAGATAAATAGACGGAATTGTATATGTTGTCCCTATATATCTGTATCTTAAATAAAAAGAAATTAGACGGATTTGTACTAAAATTGTTGAATTTGAGGGTCATGCATGTTGCACACACGTAAATTACCGACAATGGACAAGTTATCTTATGGGAGTAGATACAAATTTCAAATTTGACGAGGAACGTGTATATGTGTGAATCTGGAAACCCCAAATGCACGCGTGTTGTGCATTTGGTTGCGGTGAGAATTGTCGTTTATTCTCATTTCTCAAACCCAATCTTTGTCACTCTTGATTTGTCCACCTACCCGTTGCAAAATAACGCCCACACACAATATACTTAAATTACTCACACAAATGTATTCATCCCATCTCATTCTCATCCATCAATGTAAAGATAAACCCCCCACAACATAATTAAATTAAAGGAATACAAAATAAAAATAAAGTTATTTTTATTGGAGTTCCTTTTTTTCTTTTTTTAATGATATTACAAAAAAAATTGAATTTAAAACGACTCTATCCAACTCTCGTTATTAGATTTACCTTAATGGATACTAGAACTAATCTTGTTTAACTTGAGTAGAGTTATTTATCAACAACAAAAATCTACCTCTAAATATTTAAGCGTGTTTGATCGGACATTCCGTCTAATTGACATGTCTTAACTCTGAACTAAAAAATCCTTATTTGTGTTATTTTGTAAATTTGGACGTGAATTTATTATAAAACATGAATCACGGACTTGGAACCAAACTCGTTATTAATACGTTTGAATAGTATAATTCAAATTAAAAATTATTAATTAAATTAAAACAATCTTATAAGTTGATCCACTCGATTAGTTATTGTCATTTACTTTATTTTCAATTGTTTATTTTATTGAAAGGAGGGAAAGGAAAAACCGAGCGAAGAAAAGTGGTAGAAAGCGTGAGAGGCACGCGCGGGAAGAAAAAGGCATATTTGACACTATGGAGTAGCGTGTTGAGCATTAGTGTAGTGTAGTTACCTTCGCGGACCACAACACACATCACTCTGTCTTTCTTCTTACATTCCTCGCTCATCACTCATTGCTCATCTCGCAGATTCAAATTTGCCTCACTCTCTAACTCTCGCTCTCAGTTTCAGCACAGTTTTTTCGAAAATCACTTTCTCTTTCTCTTCATTTCTCTCTGTCTCTGATATATTCAACAAAACTCGTTCTCAGATCTCAAACGGTGGTAGTTAGACGAGCAAGGTGAGAGGTGAGAGGTGAGAGTTTCGAGCACCTTTCTCTTGCTCCATCATCTTTTTGTTCTATTGCCATTGGTTTTATTCTCGCTCTCTCGCTTTGGTCATTTTTGAAGTATCCAAGATTTGCTCGCTTATCCGCTATTCTGCAATTACGCTTTATGCTATTTATCTTATCTTTTTGTTTTTTTGATAGAGATTGTAGGTGTCGTGCTAGATCTGACTTCATTGCACGCATATCTAGCTGTTGCGTTTTCTCTCTTGATCCGGATATCGCTTTTTGATTGTAACCGCGCGTCGTTTTATTGTGTTTCGGAACCTTTTTTTTCTTTTTCCTTTGTTTGTTTCCTTGTGCTGATTATTATTTTTTTTTATTCGTTTTTCTGAAATGAGAATTTTCTGTTTTAGTGTTTTGTTTTTGTTTTTTTGTTCACGGTAATGATGTGAAACAGAAGAGTTTGCTGATAATCAGACTGTCATATTTGAAAAGAAAACGTTTCCTGAGTTTTTAAAGCACTTTTTATTTACATTGTGTCTTTATCGACCTTTGTTCTAATTTATATTTAATTTAATTGTAGCTTAATTTCCGTGTTACTGTTAAGGATGGTTTAAAATTTTATAATTTAAGATAGTGAAGTGTTATTTAGTTGCATGAATATGGTGGCTGTTTATTAGTGTTCTCTAACTCTGGTTTTATTTGTTTAACAGAGTGAAATTGAGCATGTATTTTGTCTACTTGCTATTTTTCTTTCAGGCTCACGTTCCTTTGTTTTTCATCTAAAGTTTCGGAAATGGAGGATGCGATAGATGCTACTGCAACTTTGGATTATGCTTCAATTCAGATTTTTCCTAAACTAAAAAGGTTAGCTTTAATGCTTCCTGGAGTTAGAATTGGGCCTCACATGCTTTTTTCATTTTGTAACAATCTCATGGGAACTTATTTTAGTATTATATTTTGCAAGCTGTTTAATGATTTCTTATCCTCCTTTTAGATGTTCATTTCCTCCCTTCTCTTCTTTGTGATAGTTTTTCTCTTATATCCAGAGAAAAAAAAAACCCTTATCATTTTATCATTTCAAAGTAAAAACCGTTCTCAGTATTTGACTTTTATTGCAAAATTTGACATTGCTGAAATACTTGGAAAATTTTCATTTTTTGAGGAAATATAGTCTATGTACATTTCTATTTTTTAATAGTAGAAAGCAGAAATGAAGGAACAAAGGGCATGATTTTTCTCTAATTGTAAAAGATGATGTTTATGATGTCCTTTCAAGAATTTCAAAATGGAATATATTCTGTGGCAGAATTCTAAATCAAAACCTAATCATAAAATGAAATGAAATTTCCCAGCTATACTATATGGTGGTTGTCAATGCTGGGCTTTAAAGGGACAACATGTTAGAAAAATGGAAGTAGCAAAAATGAGAATGTTAAGATGAATGTGTGGTCATACAAGAAAAGATAGAAAACGGAATGATGTTATACAAGAGAAGATTGGTGTAGTACCCATTGCGGAAAAAATGACACAAAATCAATTAAGGTGGTTTGAGCATGTATGAACAAGGCCACAAGAGGCGTTAATTAGAAGAGTAGATTGCATATTTTTTAGCCTGGGGACAAGGTGAAGTGGGAGACTGAAAAGGATGTTGGAGAAAATCATCAAGGGAGATCTTAGACTTAATAATATTTTTGAAACTTTAGTTTTTAATGGTGCCGAAAGGCGTCGTGTGATCCATGCAGTCGACCTCACCTAGTGGGATAAGGCTTTGTTGTAGTTGTTGTTGTTTAGTTCCACCTTTAAAAGGATTCTATCAATTTTCACTGGGGTTAAAAGAGACCTGTAAAATAAAACGTGAATAATTTTCACTTTTGAATCAATAATAGATTATATCATTAGCTTCCTTCAGTACGATCAATTGTGCATTAAATAGTTTATGCTTAATCTGTTCCCTATGTGAATGTTATGAATTTTGTTTTTTACTGGATATTTACATATTTCTCTCTGTGGTGGTGGGATAGGTATGAGGCATTTGTCTGTAAGGGGAAACAATCTGACAAAGTGGCAGCTGGACAATTGGAACATCTGTTGCCTCATTTACCTGCAATAAATGATTTGCATGCTGAAGGATTTGATACAAACTTTGATCTTAAATTACCAGAAAATCTGCATGGTGCTGAATGGTTTTCCAAAGCAACTGTTCAAAGGTTTCTATCAAAGAGTGGTTTATTTATTTCTCCTTTGCATTTACTTATAGGAAAAGCTTACTAGCTCTAATATTATTTTTCTTCTTAGGTTCCTTCATTTTGTTAGTTCACCAGATTTGATACATGTCATCAGTAGTATCCTAGATGAGATGTCTCAGCTGGAGGATTCAAAGGAATTTCATGTTTCTTTGTATGGGAAGGTGATTCTCTGTCTTATATTAAATCATACTGGAATTCGATGTTTTAAGTTTCTGATTAATGTTTATCTTCTGAAATTAGGGCAATCAGGATCATCTTGAAAGTAGGGAAAAAGGTAATTTTCACTAAATTCTATGTAGTTTGGTTCTTGATTCTTGTTTGTTACCACCAACCAATGGGACTAGGTGTCAGGTTTCTGATATCTTTTATATGATAATATTTTATTTGCCATAAATAGCTTTATCATCGTTCTCTGTAGTTTCTGATTATTTTAATTGTATTTCCCACTTTTGACAGATGGTACCTATAGCTCTCATGGTAAAGCACCAACCTCCAAAGTAATTCCTTTTCTCCAATGCTTTAGAGTGGGTTCATTTTGCAAATTCATTCGCACTATTAGTCTATTATAAAAAAAGCAACTTATTTAATTGTCAGGTTTTTACTTGATTTTACATCTTGTTTCCACTAACAATTTATTGCATATGAACAGCCTGAAGTTAACATTGTGTCATCCGATGCTTCAAAGTATGTTCTTGTGACTGTTACATTACATTTAGCAGATATAGATTGGCTGCACCCACTATTAAGCTTTCTGAAAATATGCTGCCAGGAATGAATTGTTACGAGCAATGGATCTAAGACTAACAGCTTTGAGCGACAAGTTAACTGAAACTTTTAACAAGGCCACTGGTGCAACATGCTCCCACGAAGATCTGACTTGTTTAGCAAATTTTTCTCAACATTTTGGTGCCACTAATATAGAGTACGTTTCAGACTGATTTATATAATATGTTTATTGGCCCTAAGAATGTAGACTTGCAAGTTCTGGATTGCACTTGTGTATTTTTTATTTAAGACATTGCTAAGCATGTGTTCTATGCATCGTGTCTATGTTCTCAGGCATTCTTTATGCAAGTTTATAGAACTTACTCAAAAGAGCCAGGATGTTGGCCCCCTGAGCAAAGAACCAACCTTGCACTCATGTGATGAAACCAAAGATGATGTAAACGAAGCTGTTAAAAACCTGCAGATTTCCAAACCATTACCTTCTGATACACCAGTTAAGTATGGTGTTTCACCAGCAAAAGCGGCCCAAGTTGAGAGACACAGTTCAACAGAAAGTGAGGAATCTTCTAACTCTAGTGATGAGGAACAAAGATCTGCCGAGAGAAGTCGTTCTCTAGTAAGATCTGCAACACCTAGAAGGTCAGCATCCCCAATGCGAAGGGTTCAAATAGGAAGAGCTGGACCCCGCAGAGCCGCTGCATTAACTATCAAGAGCCTCAATTATTTTCCTGGCAGAGAGAGGATAACTGTACAAGATGCTGCTGAAAATGACTTTGAAGGGGAAGTATCCGAACTACCCAATAAAAAGTCAGAAATTGATGTAAAGAGGATAACTGTACAAGATGCCATCAGTCTTTTTGAAAGCAAACAGCGGGATCAAACTACAGATATTCAGAAGAGGAAGTCATTAGCAGATGTTTCTGTTAATACAAATAAATCTGTATTAAGAAGATGGAGTGCCGGTATGGGGGAAACCTCTGTTCAAGACCAGCCAGAACATGTTCCTGAAAATCCTATTCCAGTGACTTCTTCTGATGTGGTACATGCTGAGGCTCCTAGAAATTCAGAAGTAGGAGTGATGTCTGATTTTATTTCGGAATGTCACAATAATAATGAGATCACTGATCATGATGTAAAACCAGAAAGACGGGAAAATATAGGTGCTGTTGCTGTAGATAATCCAGATGAAACCAACCCAACAGAAAAACAGGAAACTAAAAAAAAGTTAGCAGCATCAGCAGAGTGGAATCAACGAAAGCAAGAAGAGTTCAACCAAATTCTTAAAAAAATGGTTGAAAGCAAGCCTGTTTTATTTGGGAAGTCCCAGCCCAGCAGAAACCAGAATATTTCATTTGAGCAGAGAGGAGGGTCTTATGATAATTATAAGGAAAAACGGGATGAAAAACTTCGAGGAGCAAAGGCTGGAAAACAAGTAGAAAAAGAAGCACAAGTTCGACAAATGCAGCAACTACTTGATAAGAGGAAGGTTGAAATGTCCAAAAGTGTGAGTGCAAGTAAAAAAAGTTCTCCAAGGTTGCCCCAAAATTCTCTTAGAAATTCAACTCCACCTGCAAATTCCCCAAAGGAAACCTCTAAACCTTCAACTATGAAAAAAACATCATCTAGAACGTCTCCCATGCCTGCTACACGGAAGTCTTGGTCAGCAACACCTTCACCAAGGGCAGCTGGGATATCCCCTGCCAAAGCTCGTGGTGGAATTTCATCTGCTAACGGCACCCCAACACGTCGTAAGCCAGTGTCAACAACATCTGTTCCCCAACCAAGCGCCCAAATGGAAAAATCTCTTCCCCGGAACAGAAAAGAGAAAGAATCTCAGACCAATAATGCCAGGAGCCTTAAACGCATGAATGAGAAGCGACAGCCAGCTGTCCCAAACAAGAGCAAGGCAGTCAAAGCAAAAGTGACGAAAGCTTCTGAAGAAGCCTCTGTTCCTTCAAAGACTAGCATTGGTAACAAGGGAACCAAGAAAAGCAGTGTGGTGCCTTTGGAATCAAAACCATTTCTACGCAAGGGTTCTCGAATGGGGCATGGAACTGCTGATCTTAACAAGAAAAAAGGTCCTCCTAAGATGGACAAATCTCTGAGAGAGAGTGCAGATCTTATTGAAGATCAAGAAAGTGAGTTGGTTGTCAATGCTTCTGACTTGGTCAGTCAGCATTCAGATGGGGACACAATGACACCTATTCATCAGAATACTGCTACAGAACCTGACCCATCGATACATAACCAATTGCAATGCGGTGAGACAGAAAACTTAGACCAAAATCCTACAGATGGTGAGGTCTTAACATACACAGAAGAGTCTTCCATAAATATAAGGAATGAAGAAGAATCAACCATATCACCTTCTGCCTGGGTGGAGACAGAAGAGGATCTGGAAATGCCCAAGCCATGTGAGGATGACACCTTCCAATCTGCATCTCTAGCCAATGCGGTCCCAGTGGGATCAGCTAGTCCTCGTGTTCGTCATTCTCTGTCACAGATGCTGCAAGAAGAAAGTAGTGAACCTGACACATGTGAGTGGGGAAATGCTGAGAATCCTCCTGCCATGATATACCAAAAAGATGCACCCAAAGGTTTGAAAAGACTCTTGAAATTTGCTCGGAAGAGCAAGGGCGATACAGGTTCCACTGGCTGGTCTAGCCCGTCTGTTTTTTCTGAAGGAGAGGATGATGCTGAGGAATTTAAAAATTCTAATAAAAGGAATGCTGATAATCTACTGAGAAAGGCCGCACAAAATGTGAAAAGCTATGGACAACCAAAAAATTCAGTACATGAAGGATATGAAAGAAATTTAGGTACTTGTACATTTCCCCCCTTTGCTTTGTTCTGATGCGAACCTGATGCCATTGCCATAAAGTTTGGAATCCATCAATGTTGTTCACCTTTCTCTCTTATTTCTTCTCCTAACATATTCTAGAAAAGCTCAAACATTAGATGCTTCCCTTGTGCTCATCCGTATGTTTTGTGGTGAAACTCTTGCCTGCATACCTGCTTGCAAAGTAGTTAATTAGCGATACCCTACTTAGTTGGTGCTTAATATTATCTGGAAGTCTCTGGTTCAGTTATATGGGGCACATCTTGGCTAAAGTTATGAAAATGAACTATAGCACCTGGAACTTAGCTGGGACTATAAGTCAACTCGAAAAGATAATGCTATCATAATTTTATGCTTGTTTCTTCATGCTGTTGTTTATGTTACTCTTGACTGATTGAGACTTGAGAGTCAGTAAGCTGTATTTTTTACTAATTCCTCATGTCAATGATATTCTCATCTATAGATTTTTGCCATGCTGCAGGTAGAGATGATGGCAAGGGTTCTCACAAGATGCGAGATGGACGAGATTCAGGTGCTGGTTCAACCACAAGAGGTCAGTCTCCCACTCCATGACCCCAAGACTTGTAAATATGATTTTAGTGTTCCTATATGCCATGGAATCCCACATTTTCCTTTTTCACCAATGGCGATCCTTATTAATTCCTTCCTGTTTTGTTTTGCATGTTCATGTTACAGCGTCAAGGTCATTCTTTTCTCTTTCAGCTTTTAGGGGAAGCAAGCCCTCCGAGTCAAAGTTTCATTAGTGCCATGGGAAACTACCATTAATTTTGCCATCATCCCGGCACATGGTTTTTGTCAGGTTTATTATGGAGTTCTTCCTATTTCTACTGCTAGTTGCATCAACTAAAGCTAAATCAGAAATAATTTCAGTGCGTTGGTGTTATAAATTATATGGCAATGTGGGGTTTGGTGGGAATGCTGTAAATTCATTAAATTGTGTCGCGGTATTTCAAAAATTATAATTCATATCATCTGGCTTTCCCTAGGAAATTTTCCTATAGCTGGATTCTTTATTGTAATGTTGTCCCAAACGTTCATGAATATGGTGCTGTTACTTCGAAATATTGATCATTGTAGATAACTGAATTATAGTTATCATTCTCTCTCTGAATTCGTAGTCACGAAGAGAAGGGAGAAAAAAAAAATAGGTAAGGGACGAATGCTTCAATATAGTATTAAAACAGTTCTGCATCATATTTTTTATATAATAAAAAATAACATGCATTCATTGCATTGTTTTCCAACATATAATCATCGCAAAACAGATTCCATAAGTAAAATTCGTCAAAAACACTTTATAATACTGTAACTGAAAACAATCGGTCAAATTGGGTTGAATTATTTTTTAACATAAAAATCCAAACATGATAACATTTGGATGGGTTTTAAATTATCTTTTAAAAAAGTGATTATTATATTAAAACATTGTTACAAGACTAAATGTTTAGGGAGAATATTAAATTCAATTTGACAAACTAAATAAATAAACCCAATAAAAGCTAATTGATGATAAACTGAGTCGGGTGTAGTAAAATCAATCTAATTATTCAATCAGTTTTGTCAAGTCAAACCAGAGTCAATAATTACGAAAATACTTAATTACATTTTTAATATTTTTTCATTTTTCTGTATTTTTTTTCTTTATTTTAGTCCTTAGTTATAATTATTTTATTTTTCATTCTTAAAACACTTTAAATAACATTTTAAAAAGTAAAAACAATATTTTAAATAGTAAAAAAATATTATCTAAAATATTTTAAGGATGAAAACATATAACAAACACAGTTTATAATGACTAAAACAATTTTTCTTAAGGATAAAAATGAAAAGATATTAAATCTAAAATAATATTTAAACCCACTACAAATCTTTTTTCATCAGGTTCACCTCTTTATTTTTTATCAATACCTCTCTTATACCCAAACTTAAGCCAAATCATTGTGTCTATATAGTATATATACAGGGATTTGTTAACACATTAAGTTTTTTTTACGGGTGATAGTAGGTATAAATTTGATTTTCTTATAATATACTTACTCTAATAAATAATTTTCTTTTATATAAGTCGCACAAATCTCTGAAATTTGTAATATATACACTTGTTTTCTAAAATGAGTATTTTAACAAATATATACAAGACATTTAGTGAAGAGTTCATCTATACCTTGATGATAAAATTTATTTTAATTGATTATTAAAATTGATGTAATATATACTTTTAAAACATGATAAAATATAAACCATTTGAATATCTTATTGCCCAATTTTTACAAATTTGACATAAATAATCAAGAATTCAATAGTTTGATTAAAAAAAATCACATTCCATAAAGTCATTAATATTATAATACTAGTGTAAATATACACACAAAATACTCTTAAAATTGATAACGTGAATCTCTGCATAGTTCAACTTGTGTAGAAATAAGTTTATTTTTATCAACTTTGTATGAACTGAAAAAAAAAAAAAAATCTGCGTTCAAAATCCAGTTTAATGAAAACCAACATGAGATTTCACTCGGCTCTTTCTTAGATTCCTCAATGCATTACACAATAGATGTATCGAATAAAATTTGAGACTTATTAAAATTTCAAATAATTTGACTAATGGCTTTAAGGAGATGGGCAAGGCCAAGGATCCTCAGATCTGAACTCGCCACTTTGTCAGAGATTTGGATGACCACTCTGCTCTTCAACATCTATCCTAATTCACATACTTTGACATTCCCACTGACAAGGCTCATCTCTATGCCATCATCAAAGGCATGTCCAATGATCTTTGGAGGCATCATGTCTCAGTGCCTCCACAACAATGTCACCTCCACCACTAAGACTCACTGGTTACCCAGCTTTGATCACAGCCTTGTGTGCCCACAATGGAGTGGATGTGAATGCTGCTTTTGCCTGCCCATGCATCAGATTCAAACCAACAATATCCAAGAAATTCATTGAGACCAATTGCTGGAATGATGATGATGACTCAGTGACTCCAACACCTCCTTCACCACCTCGCACCATGCCATTGCTTGAGTAGATGAGAGAGGCCAGATGTGATCTCTATGAGATTAATGCACAGAACTTGGCCAACAATAGAGCCATTGACTATCCTTTCCCATCTCAGGAGGACTCTGCATCTCATGTAGCATGGCTCATATGCCTGGGGACCAACTACTTCGAGGCCAAGGGGGTGGAGCACGAGCACGAGCTCTTTGAAGATGCAGCCTCACTTAAGCGAGTCATCCTGGCGCTTAATTGAGGCATCAAGATGGTACCAGTGCTGCAGTGCAACCTCGCTTAAGTGAGAGTTCTAGAGGCCAATATCATATTTGAAGGCCTTGCTTAAGTGAGCCTATTTGGGTGCTTATGCAAAACAGTCTCACGGGGCAATTTTTAAAGGCTCGTGATAGGTGCTATTTAAGGCAAAAGTCATTGAAGTTTACCTAATCATATCAGAGAATATTCAAGGGAAATATGTCTTGACTATCAAACAACTTGGGTGAGCTTTGAGTAATCTTTCTTGAGGTCATTGACTATAGTATATCTTCCATATCAAATGACCTGTCATTTAAGCTGTGATTGACACTATACCTCACATTTTATAGCTCACTTTGTTGGAAAAGCATTTTATTGGAGAGCCTTCACTGAAAATTTCTTAACTTCTCTCCTAAGGTATTGAAGATAAGGGAAGACCAAGTCTGCATGAAGTCCATAGTAACGTGAGAAGATATCATCTATTCGACTTATACTTTCCACAGCAGTACCATCATCCAAGGAAAGTTGGATGGAAGAGAGCTTCACAAGTTCATAAGCAATAACAATATCATCAGCATCATATAGCTTTTCCAGAATCTGCAACACATAAAAGAACAGAATACTTTAGACCTATTGCTTGGAAAGACTTATAAATTTGATAACAAGACCATAGTGGAAATGCATTCATGTACAAGTAAAACATCAATTGTGGGAAAAACAGTTTAATTTTCCAAACTTTAATTAGTGATTCCAAATGCATAGTAAATTGCTAAGTTCTGGAAGTTATTTTTTAACTTATGGAGGAGCGCACAATCCATTTTGGAAGAAGGAAATGACATTAAAGTGCCTTTGGAAGGGTGAGAAGTCACTAATATGCATTATTTACAAGTCTTGTGAAGAGTTGAGGCACTCAAGTCAGAGAAGTGAGTGTGAGTGATCACTTGAAGTAATGAGTGTCTCTTGTGAGTAGTGTTTTTACCATTCCTTGTAACTCTTAAATCTATGGTGTTGGGTTGTGAATTTGTTCATGAATCTAAGAAATAGCAAGGGTTCTTGATCTCTCAATTAAAAAATTCAGGATTTGAATTGATGTGCTTTCATCAAATCCTCCTAAATTGCATTGATTAATTCAATAGATTTCACTTCAATTGGAAGTTGGTTATTCACCATGTTTGAGGTCACTAAGCATCCATGGCTGAATGGTTAAAGCGCCCAACATCACATAATCAACACAAACAAGTTTCAGCAAGCATATATGTATATCCATGGCTCTACAAGAAGACTTCATTCACCAACTATAAATCTGCAATAGCAATCATTCTCAACAAATCTCACAACCCAAGCCACAATATTACCATAATAAAATCCTCAGAAAAAAGGTTACCTAATATGCACATTGCAGGACATTTCATTTCTCCCACTCATCGCATCTAAGCAAATTTAGAACCAGAACTACAATTACTATAAATAGTTGTCATCATTTAGCAATTCACAACCATCTTCGCCATTATGTAATGACAACTCTGGCCACCTAAATTCTTTGCAGTATATACATCAAGTTAATAATGGAAACAAACAATTCCTTTATGTGCAAAATGTTGAGGGGGAGTGTTCAAAGTCTATTAACTTTTATTTTCTTTACTCTCATTGTTTCCTCATTTATGTACATATTTCACCATAAAGAATCAATGTATCTTTATTCATTGTAAATTATAAATAGATTATTAGAGCACAGTGAAATTCACTGACGCATTCAATCATATTAGAGTTTCTCTATGATCTGCTTTCTTCCTTTTCACATATCTGTATTGCTAGATGCACAAGGTCACCGTATAGCATTTAACCATGCATCATTATCAGATTTCAGAGAGTTTGAGAGAGAGAAAATTGAGAATCTGTTGTTATTCAACCTAACTGATAACAGTTACAAAGAGAGTTTATATAGTTGCAGTGAGTAACTGCCAACTAACCTAACTGTCAACTAACCACAGTTAGTTGACACAGATAACAGACTTAAAACTCCTAACTACATTAAGTAAAAATATTTGAGGTACAGTACACTCTTATAATCATGATTTAACAGTGCTACACCACATTGTAATAGGGCAATTCTCTGAGTTCATTAAAAAATACTTTTATTTCAGCCACTGGAAAAACGTTATTGATAACTGATAGGTCTTAGCTATACAGAAAGGGATACTAGCAACCATAAAGAAGTCAAAACAAATCTATCCTTCCCAACCCCTTTGTTTTAGGTTTTGCCAAGTGGCAGAAACAAGCCAACCTGTAAGACAGTAGGCTTATTAATAAACGTTTTACCTGGATAGATGCTTTACAATGATCCAAAGATAATTGTAATTCTCCCACTAAACAAAAAGCCTGGGCAATGCTGTCTTCTGCCTGCATGCATCATATGTTCAAGGAATGAAAGTTAAACAATCGTATTAAAAACACAAGACGTTGTTTCTCTACCAGTATATGCCATTCAATAGTTTGTTACAGACAGTTATTTTTCACCAATTCTATCATTGAGTGCATGTTTGGATTAGCTTATTTTGTGTTCAAAAAGATTAATCAAGTTTCTAGGGAGACATTGAGAGGCAGGAAGAAAGGGGGGGGGGGGGGGGGGGGGGGGGGGGGGGGGGGGGGGGGGGGGGGGGTGTCCAGGCATGTGAATTGTAGTATTACTGTGATTTGTAGTATTCCTGTGATAATCATTTGTATCTAGTGTTTGAAATCAATCAAACACTCGTTAGTTGATATTTACATATATTCTGAAATACATATTATATATTAAACAAAAATGATGCTTTCACACCCCTAATGGGGTGTATACATCCTTGGGGGAAGAGAAAGATAGAAAGTAATAATTGTAAGGGGAAATGAAAAAAAGGGAGAGCTATAAGATGGGAGTAAAAAATGGCATTTGAAAAATCAAGGTTGTATATTAAAATGGAGTAATTATATGCAATATCAATTTGGTTTTAAAACTTTTAAAGGCCTATCTATCTCATGATTATGTTAATTTCACATTGATAAATTCAATGCTTATGGTTATTGAATACTGGGTATTCCAAGACTACCCAACACACACCCCAGTTAGCAGAAACATAGAAAACTACAATTAAAATGAAGGAGTTTTTAAGTGTGGAGAATGCTGAAACTGACCTCTGCAATGAGCTTATTGTATGCATGCAAATTTAATCTTAGCAATTTTAGAGATCTCAACGCATCAGAGATAGTAATACTTGAAATTTGTTGTGACAATATTGCATCCTGCAACCTGTAATGTCCATATTTCAGAATGTATAAAGTGCTCATAATTAAGCCACCATCTACTATTTACAATGAGCTCATGCAGGATTAAAAATCAGAGGATTTATCAAGCTAGCCTCAAACTGTGAAATATTCAAGATTAGCTTTGATTATATTCAGAGTAAAAGGAAAGGTGTACATAAGGACAAGGTACTAGGAGCCAGATTGAACAGTGCATACCTTTTTAGGTATGTTAAAGCTTTACTGACTGCAGCATGCGAAGACTCCAAATCACAGTAAGAACCACATGTCAAACAGTATCCAGGCTGAATATGAATAGATTTACCATTTTGTTTGAAGACACGACGACATACTTCATAAATGTCATCATTCTTGTCAACCTGAAAGACTGAAGGATTATTAAAGGGGAAAAAATATTTCATTCCTGAAAGAGTGAAAACATGCATCATAAATGTCATCTATCCAAGTTTTCCAACCCTTGAGCAACTTCCGTGACAGGTCAGCAGGAAAATGCTAAGTTGTTCAATGATAGTGATTTGTTTTAAAATGGTAATTGACAGAATTGCTCCATAGTATTTTCTAGTAAACATCTCCGTCAATATGGATGAATCAGAAGACTTGATTATACCAAACTTTAACTGTATTTAATTCATGGTTTGGTAGACATTTTCAGAACACCGCCAAAAATGAATAAAAGGTGGAGGTAGGCTGCTTGATATTCAGATAGGAAAAAGAGTTGTTGTTATACATGAATTATTCACTTATGCTGTAGCACATGATTTGTTTCCTTATTTGCACAGATTTCTTCGCTTATTTCCTTATTCACTCTATTATGTACAGATTTGTTGCCTAAAACTACTAAGTTAGCATTTACTGTTAGGTCTCTATATATGTTGTATTTAGCTTCAGTAAAGATCATCAGAAATAATATTCATTTTTCTATATAATATTATCTGTCTCAATCACAAGAATGGTTTCCGTATAGTTATTTGTTAAGGTGATTTCAAGAAAATCAACACACCACTTAAGGAAAATGAGAAAACCACACAATTTAAACTTTACCTACATTTATAATGCAAAGAACAATGGTAATTCAGTATCTACAAATGTCCTCTAAATGGCTTACATAGTCAGTAATAGGGAAGTGCTTGATTTTCTGCATCTCACAATCAAGTACTCTGCTTTCCAACACTGCACCAGAACAATTTGGATTGACACAATGGAAGGCATTGAGGACAATGTCAGATCGATTAACTTCTGAACAACCAGTACACAGACAATGAAACGCATATTCGTTTTTGAGAAAATTAAGCCGATCTTTACAATCCCACAACCCAACCTGCAAAACAGAACTGTGTATTGAACAATGGCATTTATACAGCAGACTTGACACTTGACATTTGAAAGCCTGAGTAAATCACTTTTTCTTTCCTGGTTATGCTTTCTTTTTGGATGTAGAGGAGGATAACTAGAACCCACATGTCATACTAATACAATTCCAGACCCCGTAAACAAAAGGTTGACTAGCAAAGCAATGTTAAACAGCTTTTAATTACCAAAAGGAAGTTACCTGTGGACCATAAGACAATTCTAGCTGACTCCCAGCTGCTACAACATTTGTGGTTCGTAAATAAAGAGCGCGTGAAAGAAAATATGCATAAACATTTGGCTGGCAAGAATGGTTGAATAAACTGCCAGCTTTATAAATAGCTTTACCCACTCTGACCTAAGAGAAATAACAGAATATGACTTAGAATCACCAAGGATACAATAGTCACTAAGAAAAGATTACCATCACCAACAATGTCTAAATTATAATTGTAGGACTTGAAATAATGTTCACAAGTAACCACAGCACAAGCAAAAAAACATATCAGAAGAAAAATGATGCAATGAAAGTATGACTTTTAAAGTAGATAATAGTTATTGATAAAAAAGGTTATGCACTGACAGTGTAAAAAGTTTTACACAGTCATCCAATCACAACCCACCATATATGGTAAGTTTGTTGACTTTTAAAATATTATCTTAAAGAAATTCAAACAGTAATTTGTAGTTGGATGATAGTGTAAAACTGTTTTACACCGTCAGTGCATAAACATTAAGCTCATAGTTATAATAAATGTCAACAAACTCACTATACAACGCAATTTATAATTGAAAGACAACGTAAAAAACCCTTACGCTATCAATGTATTCTAAGTAAATTCTCAAATATATGTGAGCAAAATATCTACCTGTTCCACATTACTAGTTGAATGAGCACCAGATTGAAATGGAAAATCTCCAAAATGATCTGATAATCCATGGGCATCTATTGATTTTAAACGAACGACAGTCATACAATTCACTTTAATTTGAGAAATAATTATGACAACCTGCATTGACAAAAGATGATGAAACCTGATTATTTCAATTAAACAAATACAAGAAAGTAACAACATAAATTACATTTTTCAACAAATACTTGCTCCATCACGTCAGAAAGTGGGTTATGAGCGTAACTGAACCCTACAAAATCAGCTTGTAAGGTGACAATTGCTCCCCACTTATATAGTTTATCTCGGCACTATATTTAGTCAATGTGGGACTTCAACATGTCCCCTTTTGCCCACAGCTACCCGCCATGTGGGAATTTCAAAACACACGCTCTATCTATGGTGACCACAATTTAGGGGACTTTTCCAACACATCATATTGTAAAAATGTTCTACTACACATGGTGTATGATGGTTCTGTAAATTTTGTTATGAATAGAAGTACAAATAGACACATCCGCATGCACACACACAAAGGAGAGCCAAAACAACCTGAGATATGGAGACTTCATCTATGGAAAACATAGTTCCACAAGAATGTTGAAGACAATATAATAATGCAATGGCATATATATGTGAATCCAATTTGCTTTCAGATGGCATTTGTTTGTAACAATGAGAAAGCTCCTGCACGAGAAGAACAAAAACCATAAGCATGCAGCTACTTAGAATCAAATTACAACAGCACAATCAATTGAACTGAAAAACTGCATGCATTTAAAATATACCAGCCTTTCCACAAAGGTTATAATATCTTCAGGTGAGCTATTTAGCAAAAATCTAGCTAGTATTCGACCAGCCAAAACTATCTCAGACGGCAGTACCACAGGCCAATGTACACCTTGACATTCATGTTTATGTTCAGTTATATCCCCAATTTCCTGTTCAGAATCATTGCATTGAATAACTTCAGCAGCATATTCTCCAAGATCACTGGGCAAGTTTTTAAAAAAGCCATTATAGTCAGGGTAAATCTTGAACATTTGCCCAGTTGCCCGTGTCTGGCATTGGTGGGAGCAATACAATGGTATTGAACATGATATACAAGGAACTCTATCAGCAGGTAGGTCATTCAAGCAATAATGGCAATGGGTTTCCCGACATTGCTTTAATATTATCTGCATGATAAAAAAACTATCAAGTTAACTTCCTAGAATAAGTTTGTTTTCCTAAAGTAACACAAATATACAGAATAGGAAAACCATTAATCCGTTGACATCAAGAAAACTGAGGATTCATGTTTATAAGTTAAAGCTACTGACAACAAAAATATGTCTTCCGTTAACCAACCATCCCAAAAGCAAGTTGTTAGGTGAAGACACATGAATGATTTTATATTAGAATTACATTTCTAACACACCCCTTCACGCAAGAGCCCTTTGGACTTCAAACGTAAATATAACAGTGTTTACTGTGTAATGTTGTGTGGTATCAGAGCTTAGGTTATTCTTGATAGAGGAATAACAAAAGTCGTTCTCCACCGGAGACTTACTGTCCCCTCTGCTTGTCGTCCTACCACCAGCAACATCTACGCCAGTCATCGCTCCGGCAGCCGCTGCTGCACATGCCTCCACGCACGTCTCTTTCATTTTCCAGGTGAACAGTACCCGCAACACTTGCATTCGTCATTTGGCCAGCGTCACCATCCCTTTCACAGACAACCTTCTGCGACCAAAGTCGCCATCCACGGACGACCTCTGAGCCGGAGCCGAGACCCGCAACTCCTCTGCACACGCCCACATGCGCCTCCTCTCTTCGGAGCGTGTAACTCATGCGCTCTTCACAAATCGGGGCATGGCACCGTTTTCCATGAAACCCATCCTCCAGTGACCCCACCGCTGCCATTCCCTACTTCCAGCGAACCTATCCAACGCTTGTTCAGATCTGTTTGGCTCAGTTTGAAACCGAACACCCCTCTCAACACCCTCGTTTGGCTGTTTCGCTGGGTTTCATGGCCTCTACCAACCCTCCTTCAGAATCCACTTCCACTATGACATTCACCAATGTCCCTCACACACATTTGTGTGCGACTTTCTTTGCAGGTGAACTGTACCCGCGCCCACTGTTGGGCCTATTTGGCAGCCAGGTGCCACCCTCTTGTCGGTCTGCATCAGCGACCTTCCAAGAACATCACGCCGTCCACGTGCGAAATCAACTCAACAGACTGCCGCAGTGACCCCATGCAGGGATTTGATTGATAGGAAATATAATATTTAAATAATAAATACAATATCAGGAATGATATCAAAACATAATCTCATAGTAAATAATGCACAAGCCCACCAATTTGTGTTGATATCAACTTTTATTAGAAAAAGGGGCAGCAAAAATCAAACATTGGATCACTTGGTCAGAGAGGTTTTGATACCATGTCTAGAACAAAGCTTAAGTTGTTACGTCAAGACACATGGATGATTTTATATAGAGAAAATTACAGCAACACCCCCTGAGGTTTCATAAAATTACACAAGCACCCCCTTGCTTTTAACCGTTACATTCACCTCCTTTGTAGGGAGTGTTAGTGCAAGATTTGAAGGGGTGGCAGTGTAATATTTTGATACATAGGGGGATGTTAGTGTAATGTTTTCAAAGGTTAGTGTAGGAAAAAAAAAGGGTGGGGTTATGCGCAATTTGATAAAAGCTCGTGGGTGTTGCTGTAATTTTCTCTTTTATATATATTGTAACAATGTCCTTATTTTCTCAAAAAATAGTGAATGGAAGTAAATTCTATATAATAAGATGACAAACATTAATTTGTTTTAATAAAACTTGGGTTTAAATCAACTTTGAAATCTGAGCTGTAGATTGCAGTCAGGAGTCCCCAGTTCTCTGAAAGGAAATTTAAAAAGACGAAGAAGTTGAAGCCTATTTCATCTGCAATTTACCCCCTCGTGCTTCCAATTGAAGCAACCAACTCCCAAAACTAGTATGATTGTGTAAATCAAACCTTGCTACTGTTCTATTTAAATAGCTAAAGAGAATTGTGCATGTGAGTATGTGACATGCACCTGATATTTACAATAAACATAAATAAAGAAGAAAGAATAGTTTCCAAAGAATCTCTTTAGTTGATATCTTACACTCACAATATCTCTCTCTCAATCACAGGCACACGCATTTAAGCTCCCTCCATCTTAGCAACTAGAAACAAAAAACAAATGACTTTTTTATTTCCAGTAAAATTTCTTACTTTACATCAGTTCTCTTTGAACATCATCTCACCTAAACGAATCTCAGAAGAGAGAAAAACACTTAACAGAATTGAGGTGAAAGAATGTGATATTCAACCCAAATGAGAATCAGTTACACCTCAGCTTATATAGGCAATTACAGTTGTAACTGTCAACCGACTCTAGTCAGTTAGTTAACTAACTATGAAAGTACACAAAACCATAGTTAAGCCTATAAACAGTAGCTTAAGAAAATAATAGACTAAATCGAGTAGATACACTCCTATATCACCTCATAAAAAATTAGAAGAAAGAACAGTAAGTTTTTTCCCTTACAATTCTCTTTGCTTACGGTAGGTCGAATGCACTATCATGTATATAAAGCATTCAGAATTTTATAACTATTTAAACAGAATGTTTGGTTTACACAACAGCAATGATATAGGTTTAGGATGTTAATGGATTCAACTGAAAGCAAATAAGGGAAATAGCACATGAACCTAAGTTGAAGGGGGTCATGTATATTTTAGCCAGAAAAAAAAATTAAAAAACTAATTGTGCTCCATCCAAGCAGAATGAAGCCATTAACATCACTAAAATTGGACATTGGACAAATAAACACATTTCTAATTCATGATATTACAGAGAAAGTAGTTGTTTCTTACCATAGCATAAGGTTCTTCGACATGAACCAAAGAACCTGGTGAAATGACACATGATGACACCATGCCTCTTCCCTTATCAGGTGTGGAGACACACTGTAGCTTTATGTGAGGCATCTCACCTGCCACAAATTCACTTTACCATCTTATTATCTCAGGAAGAGTGAAAAAAAAAGGTTCTTTCAATATATACTATGTTAGCTGATGATAGGACCCATGAACATGATAAAAAAATAAAAGGATAGAAGGCAAAGTAAATAGAGTTGGTTAAAAGTAGTTAGTGACAGAATTATTCATGTAGCTTGCTTAAATAGCTAGAGTAGAAGATCACTCATTTTGTTTTGTAATCATTTGAGAACTAAGAATTAGCTCTGTTCTATCTTTTAAGAAAGGGGAAAACCTTGGAAGGAGAATTCTCTGTTTAGGTTCTTTGTTTAATTCAATAAGCACCACTAAAGCATTATTTTTTCTTCCCTTTCCCTGTTTTTCGCAACTTTCTATGCATATCTAGGTTCCTAACAATAACACTATGACACATAATTACGTACAAATTACACCACATGTAAAAGAATATTGACCAGCAGGCAGGGCAAAAATAAAATCAACCTACAATCATTTCCAAACAGGATTCACAAAGTATACATCTTTAATTGAAGTCTTCTAGTTACTTCAACAGAAAATTACTTGATAATTGATATGTGGCTAAATTGAAGCATGATTTTTTGAATGTTAGTGATGCTTCTGTTTTTTTTTTGTTTTTTTTTTTTGTGAAATCTGACTTGGACAAAGAGATAATGTAATTTTTTGTGAATGTTGATAGAAGAAATAACATATTTTGTAATTATGCTTCTTTGATTTGATTAGAAGTATTTTTTTTTTTTTTTGTAAACTTTGACCATCATCATCATTTACAAGTGTAGTTACCAGTTATGTATTAATAAGAGAAACAATATTGTCTTTTCCAAATTTTACTCTTTTGTAAGTTTCTTTTCAACCTTACAAGTTAGAGCTTTCTAGAAGCTTCCAACAGAAGTTATTCACACATCAGGTATACAAGTAAGGCCCGAGCTTATACTCTTAACAATTCAGAATGCAAGATGTCATTTTAATACTATAAGCATAATGAAACTGCACTCAACAATGCCTTGACTTCACCAACTGGATAGTTATTAGTGTCTGCAGTACAAGTTCTTAAAAAAGAAAACTTCTTACCCACAGTATTGCAGTTGTTCTCCTTATGTTGTATTTGTACTACTGCAGTTGTGCTTTTGCATTGGTCTAAAAGAATTTTAAGTTCACCTTCTATTTGTCTCCTCCCACCCATTGAAGGTTCCACACTCTTGGCCACATTTAGATCGCAGATTGCATTTTTATAATTTCCCAATGAAGCATTTGCCTTACCTCTCCTGTACCATGCCTGAGGCCAAAATAGTAAATTATTAAAAGAAGAACTGAAACTAGAATTTAAGTTTGCATCTATATTCTTTGCCGCAACAACTTATATCAACACATTCCTAAAAATTTCATTTGCGCCACAATAAATATCATTAGGAATAGGAAACAAAGCATGTCAAAATATACATTACTTTGAATTATCATGTTAATAACTGAAATCCCAAGACAACCCCAATAAAATTGCAAATATTGCAATAAGGCAAAGTGTGAAGAAAACTAATCACCTTTTTTGTTGCTAAATTCATTTTATGTATTATGTATACTTCCATCACGAAGTATTGAGAAAAAATATGATATTGATATTTCTTTAACCACTCATGAATGACTGGATCTACGAACATTTTTTGCACATATCAAAACAAACCCAGTACAAATGCAAGAATTCAACCCATTCTATAATGGTGTATAGCTACATAAAACAAGTAAGCTCGGAGGAAAAGCAGTTAACTACTGAAGCTGATTTTCACCTTTGCATAGCTTGGACAAACTTGAAGAGCTCGAGTGCAATCCCGTAAGCATTCAACTAAAAGACTCATTTTCTGCAGGAAACATACATGCATGAATACTCTATTGCAATATCAAGCCTTTTATTTTTTTAAAATAAAAATGTGAGTGTGGTTAGGAACTTGGGGCTAACTTTAAGATGGAACTTACATGCAATACAGTAGCACGATTGATATATAATGTTGCAACAAGATTACTCTCCATATCACCAGTGTCTAAAGGAGCCTCGCGCAATGCCTATCCATCATATTATAAGAAGAGCAAGTAAGAACAGTTATAAAGACAGTGAGACAATACGTTCAAGCTTTCTAGATAAAAGAAGAAAGCTGTAAATGGGTTATATTGTATCTATCCATTCTTTATTTTGATAGAGCATGTTTAACAAAGTTTCTTCACCGAAACATGAAATTAAATTAGAATAAAAATTAGTGTCCAATTTAAAGGTTTTATATTAGGATAAAATAGTAAATGATATCATTCCCAGTCTCCATTACATTATGGTTGATAGAAGAATGCTAGAAGCCTAGAGGCCTCGGTTGTAAAACAGAAAGCTTATCATTCCCAGTCTCAAGTTCCTGTCACTCAATGCTACCAAGCATAGCATGAACTATTAGGTTTGGACGTAGAAAAGAGTCCTTCCAGTTCAGTTTTAACTTGTAAGAACGCCATTAGAGTTTGATTTAAGTAATTTCATCGAGACCAAAACGGTGCAACATGCAAATGCAAAGCCATTATCAACACCCTTTCAATTCGACGATGAATGCACAGCCCATTTCAATTACCTAAACGAGAGAGAACAATTGAATGAAAGTTAAAGTTAAAAAGAAGAAAAAACCTGAGTGTAGCAGTCCAAGGCCTTAGCATAATCTGCGTTGGAGAAGCACTGATTGCCAAGCTGCTTGGATTTCAACGCAGCGTCCTTATTCTTACCGGACAGAGCGTACTTTGGATCAGCCAGTTCAGTGATCATCTGACAACAAAGCCACCAAGAACGTGTCGGAAGAAGAAATTAGGGATTGGTTGAGAACAGAGAAGGTTTATCTAGCTTACCTGGTGAAATGGGTGGAAGTGGAGAAAGAAGCGGTGAAGAGAAGAGCATGTGCTACCAAGGTCATCGACATCGCTATCCCCTATCGCTCGCTTCAGGTTTTCTGGAATTGCAGCTTTCAGAATCTCCATCTTCTTCTACACCACTGTCGGATCAGATACTTTTTTCTTTCTTTTGTCACTCTTTTCTACTACTGCCATCTAATTTATTATTTTTTTATACATTTAAGATTAAATTTAAATTTTTAATTTTTAATACCAAATTGATATGACATCATATTTTCATGGACCATAATAAATATTTAACCTATTTTTATTATTTATCTTAAATATAACAATAACCATTTCTATGGAAATGAAGGTGAAATATTTATTTTCATGCATGTAACGAAGATATGAAAATATATTTTTGGATATATTTTATTGTTAAGAAAGTCACATTTTTATATTTAATTAGTTTTTATTTTCATGAGGACCATGGTAAAATTAAATTCTCATATTGTAAAAATTCTAATATACCTTCGTTACATTGAAAGAAAAAATCCAACTGTCTTGTATTATTCATGAAAATATTAAGGAATCTTAAAAAGAATTGCTAACTAAATATTTTCTTTAAATACACACAAATTTCATAATCGTCTGAAGTTACTAAAATCTTGCTTAGTAAACATTCTCCTTAAAGATAAAGGCTAATTGAGTAGCTTCAACTAGTGGACAATCCTCCGATTAATTTTAGTGTCTGCAACATGATATACTATTGTTTTCCGTCTATATTAGTACTAGAATACATATGTGTTCTAATTCTTTTATAAGTTAAATTGTAAGTTACTGTATTTTAAAAGTTTGTAACTGGGTCTCTAAACATTAAAATCATTTTTAAAATTACAAAATATATTATTTTAAAAATCATTTTTATGTTACATACTTAAACATAAAACTTACATTATATAACCGATTAAAAATATAAACAATTATTAAAATGATATCTTTTCCATACTTATTCCAGACATTAAGTACTTATTTTCAAATTGTTTTGAAAATATTTTTTCTGAAAAATAAAAAAATAATTATTTCCTAAAATATAATCTTCCTTGGCATGCATGTTGCGTAATCGACACGTGCACTGGTCGCTCAAGTAATAAAGTGATAAATCAAGTATCGTTTCCAACGATGATTGTTTGGTCAATTAAATCATAAATCGTATTTCAAGGTTGGATGACAAAAGGTAACTAAAAGAAATGTGTTGTTGTGCAAAGTAAATGAAAAGCTAAATATAAACATAAACATAAACTTAAAGCATTATATAAAAGATAGATAGTAGTTGTACCAAACGTACCTAAGGTAACTAGGGAACCCACATTCAACACTCCTAACATTCTTACATAGATTGATTACAACATTCATCTACACTACCTACTCAATCATGCATCCTCATTCATTAATAGTTAAGCCCTAATTCCTTAGCTGACATTAACCCTTTAACCCTTTTTCATACCCTAATTCCTTAGTGGTATTTTATTAGGTTAAGCATTAAGCGATGCACTATAAGA